>JACEFZ010010781.1:0-57500 GCA_014155875.1 Cepaea nemoralis | reverse complement strand
AACGAATCGGCGACCTTTGGATGCGATTTATTCACTTCGCCATAGAGGCTAGCGCCACGTATTGTTTTCGTGGACGTGTGATCGCCATGATCGAGTTTACAGAGTTATAGATCATGGCATGATTTAGAAAAAAAAGTGCGGTCTGTACGAAGAGACCGTGCAAAGTAACCCGCCACGAGTGTTGGTCACAAAAGTGTGAAAGCGTGAAAAGCGCTCGGGACGCTTTGTGAAATGGACATATCGTCACTTTCAAGATCAGTCGGGCCTGAGCCACGGTCAAATGCGGACGTGGTTTCTGGTTCAAGTGGCAAGAAGAAAAAAAAAAAACTGCGCCGCTACTCGTGTGTTTACTAATTGTAGTTTCTAGATATTGAGTAAGACTGATAAATATGTTGCGTAACTGACGATGCAAAATGTATAATATTTAGAGACAACAGAATAATACAACTACGCCAGTGTTGTGTTATTCAAGACGCGTTAAGTTTGTTATAAATAGTTAGTTGTCATGAACTGTGCAGAGTGGAAGAGCTTAAAAACAACATAAAAGAATAATGGAAATAGCTACAGTTAGAAGATAACAGCATCGCCAGGCAGAAAGTCATTGGTACAGAAGTGCGACCGCACAGTCAGAAAGATATAATATTTGCACCGCAGCGTAACCTCTCCAAGTACTCGTAGCGCGGTGTCAATATCGGGCAAGAAGTGTATCACGAACGCTCTGTGCGCCCATCAGTCTCATCTGGGTTGTGATCTTGTCCATGAGATATAAGTCCATGGGTATCAACCCAAATATTGTTGATGCCAATATATAATCAATTGTCAATTAAACACCTAACGGACATGGGCGTATTAACGAGATTTCGCCTATGACAGTGAGGACCCGAATGCCATAGGAAATCTTAGCCGTGGGATCCGGAGCGTTTATAGGCATGTCTCGAGTACTGTTAGCTCGATTCGGTTAACCATTAACTCATACTGTCTATTTCAGTTTAGAAGCAGGCCAGTACTCCAGTGGTGAGCACGGCGGGACACATTTGGACGCCCCTATGCACTTGCAGCAAGGTAACATAAATATAGTAGCTTTCCTTCCATTAGTACCCACTTCATGATTCCACATACATACATACACACACACACACGCACGCACGCACGCACGCATGCACACTCATAAACTCACACATTCGAAAGAACACACACATACCATAGAACACATACACACAAACAGACAATCGTACATACATATACAACAAAATACGAAATCTGGATTCGCTAAGGAAACTACAAGTATATGCACTTATCCCCTACCCTGTTACTATTTCAGTCCCAAAGCAATGGATAATGGGCTGTGGACCTATCACTACGATTCCCAACCATCGCCTAGTGTGCTCTTTTATATTCTTCATTTGGCCAGACAAAACAAAATATATCTGGCTTCTCCTGCGGTTATTTGCATTGTGTATTTTTAATCGCTGAGCTGCTGTATGACTGTAAACAGTACTACCTGCTGTCTGTTGGCGCCGAATGTTGGGCGGCGCTCACCAAACCCGACACCCCACATTGTGCCAACGGCTTCAGACGGAGGAGCGCAATTGGGAGGTCGAAGTCTTATCATGGTACGAGGAAATGCAATCTAAAGACTATATGTCATGGCAGGACAGATCAGGCCCTAAGCTTTAGTCGGAAACTGATCTAGGATCGAAGCTCTGACAGGCGGACAGTTAGAGCTTTGCTATGCTAATCCGGCAACTTCTTCAACTTTTTTTGTTTGTTCCAGGTGTATTTATGTTATCTTTTCTCTGGAGTAAACTAGGCAGACCGAGAAAGAGATCATGCTGCAAAGACAACACGTGGTCTCTACAGTTCAGCCAAGGCTTTATTCTACGGATAGGTTATTATTCATTTATTATTTGAAGCACAATGTAACAAACTATCATCTGCCAAGACTGCAAGGTGCTAGTATACAGTGTATATTTAGATTTGCTGAAAGTGGTGTATCTATGATATTTTTATATGTGTTATTGCCCCTTCTATTATTGAAATATTGGATGTGGAAGTGATGTCTAGCGATGTCATAGATTATTTTCCATAACTACATATTTGTTTTGTAAAATAAATAAATATAGGTTCTTTAACATCAATACACATAGATTGTGTACAATCAATACATATAGACTATGTACAAAAACTTGTATGCTCTCCGTTATGAAGTGGTTAATTTGCATACCTCACGCTCCGAAGCTTGTGGGTTCGATTTCAGATTTCGTTATTGTGCTCACGAGTACAGTTTTTTTAATTTTTATTTCGGACCCTCCTTAGGTCGTCGTTAAAGTAATGGAGTTCGTGCTTTGTGCTACGCTTTCGGCGGGCAGCACTGCCGAAAGAGCTCGAGCTATATGAGTTAAGGCAAGGTGTAATACAGTTATCTTACGTCATGAAACCATTATGAATACATATAGGTTCTCCACAATAAAGTTATCTTACGTCATGACACCATTATGAATACATATATGTTCTCCACAATAAAGTTATCTTAAGTCATGAAACCATTATGAATACATATAGGTTCTCCACAATAAAGTTATCCTAAGTCATGAAACCATTATGAATACATATAGGTTCTCCACAATAAAGTTATCATACGTCATGACACCATTATTAATACATATAGGTTCTCCACAATAAAGTTATCTTACGTTATGAAACCATTAGAATACATATAGGTTTTCCACAATAAAGTTATCATACGTCATGAAACCATTATGAATACATATATGTTCTCCACAATAAAGTTATCTTACGTAATGAAACCATTATGAATACATATAGGTTCTCCACAATAAAGTTATCTTACGTCATGACACCATTATTAATACATATAGGTTCTCCACAATAAAGTTATCTTACGTCATGACACCATTATGAATACATTTATGTTCTCCACAATAAAGTTATCTTACGTCATGACACCATTATGAATACATATAGGTTCTCCACAATAAAATTATCTTACGTCATGAAACCATTATTAATACATATAGGTTCTCCACAATAAATGCATATATTCTGTACAATAAATACATAAACATTCGCCATCATAATCATGTTCCCTGCCAGCTGAGGTAGGCGATGGCGTCTCTCCACATATCTCGGTCATTCGGGTTCTGAATCAACTCTGTTGATAATACACCTCCATACCACCGTCTCAGTCCATCTAGCATCAGTTTTCTCGGTTTGCCTTTTCATCTTTTCCCACTGATCTGTCCAGTCGTCACTATGTCTTCCAACCACTGTCATCTTAACACATGACCAAAGAATGCTGCTTGTCTTTTCCTTATACTTGTATATAGTGTTCTAATTTCGTTAGCCTCTTCCTGTTATTTACTCTGGATATGACCACGAGCAGCATGACGATGGAGGTGATGGCAGTTACACAGGCTTTCATGTGGCTGGAATCACAGCATTATACTAACTTGTGTGTACTAAGTGACTCAATGAGCATGATTCAGAAGGTCGAAGCTGGAGCTGTACGCAGACAGTGGACTGAGTCGCTGCGGAAGTCTGTTGTCCGTATGGACCTGTCCGGAGTGCAATGAAGATACCCCAACTGATAACTGATAACTGATACTCTGGCAGTCCAAGGTATTCCCAACATTCGTCTCAAGAACCACATCTCTGTGGCATCCAAACTTTTCCTAATTTGCTCAATTACGTTTCATGATTCACTGCCATACAGCAAGACAGGTTCTATTTAACATTTGAGTACTCGCTTTCTTACAGCCAATGAGAGTGACTTATTTCACATATAACTTTTCATTTTCTGAAATGCAGATTTTGCTTAACCAATTCTGAACTTAATCTCTGCCACGTACCTTGCATCAGATGTTAAAATGAGTTAAAGTGGGTGAAAAACTGAAGATCACAGCACTCGGAACATTCCCATACGTCCTTATCTTCAATAACCAGAGAATAGCCCCTATACTAATGGTACTAAATGATTATGTGTCCGTCTTTCCTTTCCTCGGAGTACTGTCAAAGACTCGACCGCATCCCCTTCGCCAGGAAGAGCAGTCAATCATGAAGAGACCAGGAGGGGATACTGTGCCCGAGGGAAGGGCATGGGAGATGAGGTAATAAGAGTTGGGTGACCATTCCCTCATGAGACACGCAGGCGGTGTTCAGAGAGTTAGCACTCTAATCACGATAACATCACGCCTCGTGGTAGCCACAGAGAAGTTGAGTATACACTCAACGTACCACGTCTGCCATCAGCGTGCCATGTGAGGCAACACGCACCAAGGTGAAGGTCAATCCCCGTGGTGTGTGACGAAGGAAGGAAAGATTGGGAGACGGCCGGACGGACTTGTAGTGTTCACCTCGTTAGAGTAGCGATAGGGGTATGTGTGTTTATTTGTGTAGAAAGTTAGCATAGGGGTAGCAGCTCGTGATAGATAATACTGTGGCTGTATGTTGTGTGTTTCAATAGCGACTGTTCACTGCTTGTAGCGAGCCAACGGCAATAAATGTACCATTTATTTTCCTCGCACACGACTTGCAAGTTTTCTTGTATGGTGTGCCAGAAGTACCCGATGATGCCTGTCAGTTGAGTTGTTGACAGGCAAGGGTAATTGTGGTGTCAGAAGTGAAGCTTGAACGTAAGTTCAAGCTAATCCACTCATCCACGGGCTCTGGACTAGGGTTTAATTTTTGTAGTGACGGTAATTTGTGCAAACGAGTGCAATTTGCGGGCTAGAAATATGCCTATCGTGACGAAATATAGTGTTTAATTGTGTTTATTTAGTGAAATCATGTATTCTGCAAAGCTGTAAGTATTAATATTCTTCCTTTCTTATATTTATTTATGTATTTACCAATTCATTCTTGAATAAGCACCAAACATGATTCAGGGCGGAGCGATACATCGCCAGCCGACAATATCGATTTTTGGAAACTAAAAATAGCACTGTGCTGTAAATAGCGCTGTGACGTGGAGTGATTGACAAACAGTTGGTCTGCGTCATTAGCATAAAGCAATCGAGTGTTAACAAGATCGCTTAGCGGCTGCCCGCCTGAATCTGTGCTTTATATCGTTTATTATTTATTTATTTGAATTACTAAATGAATATATTTAGTTATTTAAACATTATTATGTTATTTTTATGCATTTAAAAGCAGTTATTCATATTTTTGTTCGACTTTCTCTTTGTTTACCGTCACGATGGAACTATTTTTTGCCGAGCAGATGAGACTTGGCTGCACAACGCCTACAGAAATTAACTAGGTTAGTAACGAAAGGCAATTACTGTTAGAACAAAGACAGGACATTGACATTAAATTTAATTAATACATATTCTAGTTGTTCGTGAGTCTGTCATTGTCTAAGTCATTGTCCTTAGTTGTCGAGTAAATCATATCGTGCAGTAGGCGTGTTTACTGCTGCCCTGCATATCACAGGGCGAACAACAGCTGAGTACTTACGCCGGTGTGCCTAATATAGTGTCCTACTTACGAAACGTGTCTCCACCAAAAGGTACCAAACAAGGTGACCAGTGTCAACGGAGCTTACGTTCCCTGATTCTCGGGAACATTAAGTTGAGTATACCTATATTTTTGGCATGCATTGTGATTAATAGTGCATCTCTTTTTCAGCTTGTGAGACACTGTCATATTTTTTGTGCTCTGATATTCCAACATAGAATTTTGTGCAACACATAAACTGGAAATAAAATTAATATTCCTTAACGAGGAACAAATAGATAACATTGTAGATAAATAGGTAAATAAACAAAGCAGTGTAGGTCAACGCAAGCTAATTAGTCAACATCATGGCTACGTTAGCTGATTTTGTAAAAGTAGGCAAAGAAATGCAATACACAGGTAAAGAGCTAGAAGAATATGCTGATAGGAAATTTAAGGAAGCAAAGGATGCAGAGAGGGACGAACGCGCACGAGAAAGGGAACAAGAAAGACAACATCAGAAAGAACTAGCTGAAATAAATAAGCAAAAAGAACTAGAGATTAAGCAACAACAGTTACAACAAGAGAAGGAGATTGCAGAACGCGCTGAGATAACAAAACAAAAACAGCTAGAAGATGACAAACAGATTAAGCAAAAAGAATTAGAGATTAAACAACAACAGTTAGAACATGATAAGACAGTTAGACAACAACAGTTAGAACATGATAAGACAGTTAAACAACAACAGTTAGAACATGATAAGGAGATGCAACAAAAGCAATTAGATCAAGAGAAAGAAATAAAACAAAAGGAATTAGAACTGAAGCAAAGGCAACTAGAGCAAGAAAGAGAACTAAAGCAAAAAGAAATAGATATTAAGGAAAAACAAATTCAAGTAGAATCAGAGACACAATTGAAGATGAAAGGCATGGATGTAGACTCACACGCAGAGATCTCTGCCACTAAATTAAGAAGTCAACAAGAAGAAAATAAGTTCAACAAATACAAAAATATTATCAAACCATATTGCAAAGAAGATTCCATATCAGCCTGGACAGAGAATGTAGAGTATCAATTTAAATATCACCAAGTTCCTTTAGATATGTGGGCTCCTATTTACATGAAGAATCTAAGTGGTGAGCCCCTTAAAGTAATAGAGTCTATTCCTATTGAACTTAGATCTAGCTATCAATACATCCATGACAGGATTATGCAGCACTTTTTACTTGATGCCCCTGGGTATCAGGTTCAGTTCTCAAATTTAAAACCTAAACCTAGTGAAACTTTTATAGATTATTTTTCAAATGTGCAGAGTGTACTAAACAGGTGGCTTAAAGCAGCTAACATAGGTAAAGACTTTGATAGATTAAAAAACCTAATAGCTATGGACAAGGTTATATCTACTATACCTTCTCCTTTTGCTAAGTTTTTGCAGCAGTCAGACATTGAGAACATCGAGCAGTTCGAAAAAAAAGGCTCAGCATATTTTTCTTCTAACAGAGAGATTTTTAAGACCTCAAGTGACTCTGAAATAGTTTCCTTTGTGAAAGACCAACCCAAAAACCATCAGAGCAACAGAAAACCTTTTCAGAAATATGACAAGAAAGACAGAAAAGTGGCAAAATGTATTTATTGTCAACAGATGCATGACACTTATTCTATGTGCGACAAATCGCCGAACTATCCGGCGCATCTTGAAAATGTTATCAAGAAGCAGCAAAATAATAGATCAGCATACAGGCGGGCAATCAAATGTTTTTTTTTGTTCCTGCTATGGCCATTATTCTAATAAGTGCCTTGGCCGCCAACGTATGAAAGCTAACAATGCTATTTTGATTGACACCTCTTCAGATAGTGGTAGTGAGGATGAGTGTGAGGTTGAAAATGAAGATGAGGTTGACTTGCCTTTCAACCAAGCTGAAGATGTGTGTGGTGCAAACGATATGTTAAGCTTTGACAGCTGTGAGCGATGTCACCAGTTCCATGCAGACGGAAAGCTAGAATGTGGACATACAGTACCGTTCTCATCTGAGAATGTGAACGCAGCACTAGCCTCCAGAAGCAAGTTAGTTTTCCAAAATGCAATGGTCAACGACAGACCATGCCAATGTTTGCTGGACAGCGGCAGCACCCTTATTGGTCTTCGAAAAGAACTAGTGAGTCCGGGTGATTACACAGGTGACACTGTGAAATGCCGAACCTTTTCGGGTAACGTTGAGATCTACCCTTTGGCAAAAGCCCACATTAATACTCCTTTTCTTTCGGGTACCTTTACTTGTGCAATACTTGACAACCCTTGTACTGATTTAATTTTGGGGTGCTTACCCCAACTGAAACAATGTACTAGTGATGAAATAGTTGCATGGGAGAAATTAAATGCAGCTAAGGCAACAACCAGAGTTGACACTTCAAAACATCATGACCCATTACAAGATGAGACACTACTGATGCTTTTTCCAACCAGCACAGATGACACAAACACACAGAAATTTATACACCAGCAGACATCTGATCTTAATGTGTCTCCATATTTAAATTTAATAAAACAAAGAGCCAAAATCACCAAACATACATCAGTGTTCTCTAGACTGAAGATTGGCATTTCAGCCAGATGTTATACTACAGGTAACCATGAACAGGTGTTACCTGAACAACACCGTTTAACTGTGCTAAAGAATGCACATAAAACACCGTGTGCTGGTCATCTTGCATACAACAATAACAGGCCAGGTTTTTTCAATAATATATAATTATTTTGTCATAATGTATTTGCTTGTAATGTCTGTCAACAATTAGTACGAAAGTTTAAGGGTGGACATCCTACAGCTGAAGTACAACCCTCTACACTGGCACCCAAGCCATTTGATAGAGGAAGGGTCAGTTCTACCACAAGCACACAAACAAAGGTGCGAAAACAAGTGATCTTGAACTTGATCAAGACAGATTTAGGCTACTTCCATACAAACGAAATGGCAAGGACCATTCAAGGTGGGACATAACCATGATACATGTTGACGATGGAATGTCGATAAACAGACACTTAGAGATATTCCATGTCGACATGCGAAAACTTTACTTTTCACAACAAGACACATAAATAGGGACAGACGAACATAGTGCATTCACACCTATTAATCAGACGACATACATACACAACGCAACTACACGAGTTAGCGAGACTGGCAAATCCGACAAGATGCATACATTTAGTGAGCTTACAGGATACGCATGATATATGTTTCCATACGGATGACTGGACAACACACTGACTGAAACGAAGACATGTCTGTGACAGAGTGCGACTCTTCGGTCTCACTGTCAAAAAGAGCAAAGTCGAATTAGGCCTAAAAGAAATGAATTTTTGGTTCATGTCATTTCTCAAGGTCAACTAAAGACTGACCTGAAAATTAGTACCAAAATTATGAATCTGACCATGTCTAACAGAAAGAAACAGGTCAGGAGCCTTTTGGGATTAGTGAATTACTCAGAAATTATAATTCTATATTCCAATGTGTTAAAAGCATTTGTAAAATGAAATGTCAAAGATGCATTATTAATTTCTGCATTGTCAAAAATGAAAATTTTTTTTAAATATTCCAATCCTCCGCTTGCCTAATCCTAGGCTCGTTTATTATTCTAGGACAGATGCCAGCAGTACTAGGCCAAATTTTTGAGGGCATCTTCCACCCGAGTTGTTACGTGAGCCGTAAGATCACACCTGCTGAGTCCAGAGATTCCATATCATAGTTGCAACCCTAAGCGTCATCTATGCGGTGAGAAAGCTCCATCTAATTCTGACGGATGTTCACTGCATTGTCCAGACCGACAACTCCCCGATCACGGTCATACAGAGTGGTATGCATCAAAATGACCGGATATACAGGTGGTCACTAGTTTTACCATCTGGGGTAGAAATACCTGAAATCCCACATATAAATGTAGAGTGATAGTTAGTACATGAATACATTATATTATTCTATGTAAAATAGAGTACATATACATCGACAGTATATGCTTAATCATGTACCAAGAACAGTGAACTATCATGTGTCCGTAGACATTAAGGCAAGAACTGTGCTGCAGAACGTAAATATCACCGTGTGAACAAGGACAGATCATTTCCAACTAAGCTCCATTCCGGTGTATCATTGGTGTGAAACGCAGAAAACAGTGTCAGAACAGTGCTTAATTACAGACACGAAAAAGCTGAGCTACGACACCAGCGAACTCTACACGTGCACTACCGATAGAACATTATGATGACTGTGCAAAGTATTTCAGATACCCAGGCAAAGTGTGTAGATATATTATGCCTATACAAGCAATGTACAAACATGAAGGCAACTACTAACCTGTGGAAACTGAATAACATGTATATAAACTTAATGTGATATGTAATATAATATTTTAAGATAATGACAAAGTAGATGTAGGTTAGGGAAATATAATAGTTCTCATTTATTTTAATAGAATAGTTATTACAATAATTGTAACTTAAAATATTAGTTTAGATATGACAATAGTTAATTACAAGCTAAAATAAAATTATGATAAGAATAGTACCATTTAGATTATTACATTTCATTTACCTTCAGTTTAGTTTAGTTTATCTTCATGAAACCATACCATCTATTAAACATTACCATTTATTAGTATCATCATTTTAAATCAGAATAGATTAAAAAGAGTAGATAAGTGAACATACATCATTTACACCATTTAGATTAAGAACAACACTCATATAATTCCATTGTACACGTAAAAACATTATTTAGCATAGTATTTAGAAAATTACATAATTTGTGTACACATTATCCATGTAATTAAGGTACATAACTCACATCACATCCATTACATTTAAATAGTTAAATTACTTCCCTTAGATTAGATAAACATAACGATTAACATAAACATATCATATAATTAACATGACAAAAATTTAGTTAACACATTATATATTTATTTATAGAAGTAGTATTAGTATGTTAGAATGTAGAGTGCTATGTTAGTGTAATATAGTGGATGATGAGACCAAGGGGACAAACCATCAACCCTTTCTCATCCATGTAAATATAATGTAAATACATGACTCGTGCAACAACTTTCGCACCGTCATGAGGCTCAACCATCTCAAACTGAGCCAAATCTGTACAGTGTCACTCCAAGGTTTTTAAATAATCAGAAGAATTAGTGTGGAAGGATAATAGATGTGTGACAGAATTAAGGGTGAAAGCAGTGTGACAGAAGTGTAAAAGTGAGAGCGAATGGAAAATAGACGGAAGAGAGTGAGATTGGTCAGCGAATTCTTCTGCTGCCTGGTTCGAAATTTAATATTTGTCTGTGTTAGTGTTGGTTTTCGTTAGTGAAAATGTGCTAGTGTGAATGTGTGTCTGCAAGATAGTTTAGAACTTAGATTACAGTATTTTGAGTTTCATAACAAGGGAATGTAGTCACGAATTAGTGTTATGCACCTGTTTGTGGCCGCATTTAACCAAATTATGACACTTAAAAAACTAACATACATACACAGAGGACTTAGAAACATAGTTTAGGAGTTAGATTAGTAAGTTAATTACATCCAGACACGCAAACAACCAGAAAAACAAACATATAAATTAGATACACTTTTTGTAGATCAAAGGGAGATAACTTCGGGTCAGGGGACATAATAGACAACGAAGAACTATCTTAACAGTGAAACAGAACTCTACACGCGGAAGCGATGTAGGTAAAGCCTGTCGCACACACTCTTGTATAATGGTTGTTAAATATTATATGGGGGACATGAAGCAATTCATGTGTTGACCCTAAGAAAGTCAACTTTGTATGGGTAGTAAGTTAATTTACTATGTGAGGGCAGGTCTTATAAGACAACGGTCCGGTTCAGACATACCTCTAATAAATATAATATAGCATGTGAGAAGAGGGCTCACGCCAACCAGACAAGTTTGTGGCGATTGCCAGTAGCCACGTAAAGTTTTGCTACATTGTGACAGTAGCCAGTAGAAGTCTATTACATTGCCCAAAACCAGGTTACCTAGAGTCTTTGACAAAAATTAGAGACACTAATTTTTTATAAACATCTTGCGTCACAACCAATGAGTGAAAGTTGATGACGCAACACAGGAGGGGTGGGTGTGTGTCAAAGACTCGACCGCATCCCCTTCGCCAGGAAGAGCAGTCAATCATGAAGAGACCAGGAGGGGATACGGTGCCCGAGGGAAGGGCATGGGAGATGAGGTAATAAGAGTTGGGTGACCATTCCCTCATGAGACACGCAGGCGGTGTTCAGAGAGTTAGCACTCTAATCACGATAACATCACGCCTCGTGGTAGCCACAGAGAAGTTGAGTATACACTCAACGTACCACGTCTGCCATCAGCGTGCCATGTGAGGCAACACGCACCAAGGTGAAGGTCAATCCCCGTGGTGTGTGACGAAGGAAGGAAAGATTGGGAGACGGCCGGACGGACTTGTAGTGTTCACCTCGTTAGAGTAGCGATAGGGGTATTTGTGTTTATTTGTGTAGAAAGTTAGCATAGGGGTAGCAGCTCGTGATAGATAATACTGTGGCTGTATGTTGTGTGTTTCAATAGCGACTGTTCACTGCTTGTAGCGAGCCAACGGCAATAAATGTACCATTTATTTTCCTCGCACACGACTTGCAAGTTTTCTTGTATGGTGTGCCAGAAGTACCCGATGATGCCTGTCAGTTGAGTTGTTGACAAGTACAGAGTGTCGTCCATTTCCTCTGTTCACTCCCTATCACACGATTCTCTCCATGCAATGATGGTGTTCTTCCACACTATACGCATTATTCCAAAAAGCATTGACCACATCTGCCTTATTGTGCACCAGTGCACCAACCAGCGGTGCAGAGCCAGTGGTGTAGAGCCAGCGGTGTTGAGCCAGCGGTTCAAAGACAAAGCCAGTTTGTCCGCAACAATGTATGCACGGTAAGGACAAACGGAGGGCACTGAGAACCCTTCACCATAAGATCCGGAGAACGACAAAGTTGTGTCCTGCCCCCCCCCCCCTCCTTCTTGTTCATTCTTATATATAAATAAGGAGCGTATGTCTGTCTGTCTGTCTGTCTGTATCTATGTATGTCCTTTGTGCGCTCGCGAACGGCCCATCCGATTGAGATGAAATTTTCTACACGCCTTCCTTTCAGTCCAGAGCTGTCAACTGTCATAGTTTTTTAGTGTGAAATCGCCTGCTTACTCAGTATTATTTCATTTTTCATTTTTCATCATAATTTCATATATTTCAGGGGACCTAACTCCGTAAAAGTTATTTCAAGGGGCATAACTTTTCTGTATAACTTATAGTCATATTGTGGCATCGTTTTCAAAGATTTATAAACTCTGTGTCCATAGTTATGTACCGGCATATGAGTTATAATAAATAATGATACAAACTGTAAAGCATTTTCAAAGTTTTCATAAAAATAATGCACAATGCATAACATTGTAACTCATCTTTATTTGCTTAAGAAGTTACTGTAGTCATGCAGGTGATTAGCAAGCGTTTTCATTCAAAATAATGGATGGTGTGTGGAAGGACATTCTTTTAAGTTACTTTTTTTGTTGTATGAATTTAATGAGAACTTATATGACTACTTATATGAATTAAATGAGATGCTCCCCACCAGGGACTGGGCGAAGCCGGACAGGGTCAGGCAGACAGATAGACAGACAGACAGACAGACAGACAGACAGACAGACAGACAGACAGACAGACAGACAGACAGACAGACAGACAGACAGATAGTCGGTAACGGGAACGGGAACTTATATGACTACTTATATGAATTAAATGAGATGCTCCACACCAGGAGCTGGGCAATGCCGGGCCGGGTCAGACAGACAGACAGACAGACAGACAGACAGACAGACAGACAGACAGACAGACAGTCGGTAACGGGAACGAGAACTTATATGACTACTTATATGAATTAAATGAGATGCTCCCCACCAGGGACTGGGCGAAGCCGGGCCGGGTCAGCTAGTAACCTATATAGACAACATATGTAAATAAACCAGTCATACAGAGACCGCAACAACACAGCATGAAGAACAGAACACAGAAGATGAACCAATGGAAAATTACACCATTAAAGACGATCGAGCACTAATAGCAAAATCACAATGAAGGTAAATGAGAGCACTTTTGTGACAATGCGGGTAAATGAGGATACTGTTGTGACAATAAAGGTCTGGCATGTGAGAAGGGAAAATAGAAATAATGTATAGGGGATTTCCCGGGAGGAATGGGTCACCAATTCCTTTTTAATCCGCCCTCACAAGATAGCCAGAGATCGGCCCACGAATCCCCAAGAGTGGAATAAAGACGGATAAATGAAATACCCCAACTCTAAAATTATATTATATGATAGATTTTCCTATGAAAAGGCGTCGTGAGTTTTGAGAATTTACCGAGGACAGAGAGGAGTATACTGAACTTTGTGAATAAAGTTTGACCCCATGAATTCTCCCAGCCACTGGTTACTCCATCCATCCATCATGTGCCATGCCGATAAGCGTGCGCGGTCATGTTTTGCCATCTCACTCGATCACCAGAGTCGTGGATCAGCTCCGTGTTCCCTGTCTCGACCATGCCATGTGGCCAAGCCATCCAGGTATTTGCTTCTAGGTCTTCCCCTTGGTCTGTTCCCTTCGATCTTGCCAGTCGTCACCAAGTTCTCCAATTCATTTCTTCTCATAACATGCCCAAAAAATTTTGACTGTCTGCGTCTAATGTCTCTAATCAGTTTACGATCTTCGTTTGTTTCTTGAAGGACCTGTTCATTGGTCTTTCTGGCTGTCCATGGTATTCTTTGCATTTTCTGAAAACCACATTTCTACAGCCATCATATGTTTTTCAGCTTGACTGCTCATTGCCCAAGCTTCACATCCATATAAAAGTACAGGTTCTATGTCGCACCTCACCACTCTTTTTCTCGTTTCAATTGACATCTTTTTATTGGTCAGTATGTTTTTCATCTTGCTAAAGGCTACCTTTAGACATGGCGATTCTTGTTCTAATCTCTTCAAGGCATCTCCCATCAGATGTTATGACTGTTCCAAGATAATTGTACCTATTCACTTGTTGAAGAATATTCCTATTTACTTGTATATTACATTATGGTATTTCGTTCTTCCTAGTGACGACCATAACCTGTGTCTTTTTACAATTTAATTCTAACCCTCGTTGTTCACTGTGTGTAACAACTGCATCTACTAAATGTTGCAGGTCCTGTTCATTGTCTGCAATCAAGACTGTATCAGTCTGCATATCTAATGTTATTGATGCATCGTCCCCCAATGTTGATTCCTTCCATATCTTCAATATTTCTGAAAATACTTTCACTGTACAGGGAAAACAGATCTGGAGACATTACACATCCCTGTCTCACACCTCTCTTAATAGGCTGATATTGGCCTACTTCATTATCAACTCTTATGGCAGCTTGTTGTTTCCAATATATGTTTCTTACAAGTCTAAGGTCTTTTCCATCAATGTGTAGATCTTAAAGCATCCTTATCATGTTGACATGTCTCACTTTATCGAAAGCCTTTATGTAGTCAATAAAGCAAAGGTGTAGATCTTTGTTTACTTCTATAGATCGTTCAATTACGGTTCTCAGTAAATACACAGCATTTACTGTACCCTTTCCTTCTACAAACCCACATTGTTCTTCTCCTATTTCAGGTTGTATTTTCCTCCTAATTCTTTGCATGATAATTCTTAGCAAAATCTTCGTGATGTGACTCATTATACTAATTGTTCGATGTTGATCACATTCCAAGGCTCCTGATTTCTTTGGGATTGCAATAAATACAGAATTACATAATTCATGAGGTATATTTCCAGTATCATATATTGTATTAAGCAGACTGGTAACTTTATCTATTCCATATTCTTCTAAAGCATTAATCATTTCTGTTGTGACGCTGTCTGAACCGGGGGTCTTGCCAGATTTCATATGGTTAAGAGCATTCTGAACCTCCATCTTCAAAATTGCTGGTCCTTCATTATTATTTTGAACATCGTAGTGTTCGTCTCTGTTGTCGTAATAAAGGTTTTTCACGTAATCTGACCATACATGTAAGATCTGATCTTTTTCTATTATGATTCTTCCATCTTTTGTCTTTAGGCAGCCTGCTGATGTACGTGTTCTTTGATTAGTAAGCTCCTGGATTCTTTTGTGCATTAGTTTCGCATTTTTACTGTTGTGTTGTTTTTCAATTTCTTCGCAGTTTTTCTCAAGTCATGTTTCTTTTGCCTCCCTACATAAGGTTCTGACTTTTCTGTGAATTTCTTCATATTTGGCAGGATTATTTTTGTTCTGTCTTGTTTCCATTAGTTGTAAAAATTTCTTCATTCATCCATGTCTTACGGCCCAATTTCTTTAATTTTGGAATAGTTTTTTCTGCTGCACAACTGATTGAATTCTTCAGCATTCCCCATTGATCATCTACATTTTGAAATAGGATCTCTAGATCAGACAATAAATCAAATTTGTTCTTTACTTCTATGTTAAAATTATCTTGTATTACTTTTCAATTTGGATTCTTTTCAGTTTTCAATTTGCACAAGTCATATTTAGGGTTTCCTGCTATATACTTGACTTTCTTTAACTTTACCCTCAATATGCCTGTAATTAATCTGTGATCACTGTAACAGTCTGCATTTGGAACTGGTTACTCACTTTAAGAAATACTACACTGTGTATGTCGGAACAACTACAAAAATCAAAAATGCTGAACAAATTCAACAAGTAAATGGACTCGAACTCATGTTCTCAAATACCAAATATATTGGGACAATTGTCTGGGTTATGGGTAGATCGGTGATCTTTTGATAGAGAAATAAAAAATATATCACAAACATGTTGCAAGCAAATTATTTCAATAAAAGATTATTAAAATCAAAGTTCATCAAATAACTATTGATAACTGTTCCCATCTGTAAACATATGAAAAGTAGTTCGTTATATCTTGGGAATGTGTAGGTTCACACAGCCTTGACTTCTAACAAAATGTTATAATTGTCCATTGCCGGTAGGCATTAGAGAAAATTCCTACAAAAGTCTCTGCTCTAAAAATACTTCTTCTCAAACTGATGAACAGGATGAGGCGAAAATCCCTTGAGTGGAGATATTCTAGTGTTTCTTTAATAAACAATCACTGTTCATGGTAAATAAGATGTATGTAGATAGAATAAGCTACAATATGACTGTACTTAGCGTTGCAAGCAAGACGCTCTGACGTGGATGAGGTCCGGTGGTCATTCAAAATAGCGAGGATCCACTCTTCAAGCTTTCCCAAATGCGATCTCCTCAAATCATCATACACGATGAAGAAGACCATCCCATGATAGATGTTTATGGTTCCGAACAGCTCAATAATCATCAGCAGTCAAGCCAGTACGCCAAAGTGTAGGATGAAGACAAAAGCCAAAAACCCATCACCCAATTCTCTGGTGATACAACACAGAAACCAAACGCTATACTTTGGAAATACACCCAAATGTCACGATGATATAATAACATCATGATAAGACAAAGACGCAAATGGTGGAATAATGTAATAAAGACGCCATGAGGAAATAATGGCAGCAGGATGAGATAAAGTTGTCACGATGAGATAAACGTTATCCTGTTGAGCTAAAATGTCATGAAGAGAAAAAGGGTCCTGTTGAGATTAAACGACCTGTTGAGACAAAACGTTCTGTTGAAACAAGACTTCCTGTTGAGATGAAAAGTCCTGTTGAGATGAAGACGTCAAAGATGGGACAAAACGTCAGGTAGATACGAAGACGTAAATGATAAAAATAAAACATCATCATGTTGAGATGAACCGTTAGGATGAGACAAACGTTATTGTAAGATACTGTGGTCAGGTTAAGCCAGAGCATCAATGATAAGGCAGATGACTTCATAAGAGGGGGGTGACAAACTTCATGATAAAATTAAAATCTCAGCATCTCCCGTCATGTCTATAACTCTTAAAAATTACCAATGAATCAACATTCACATGTGAGATATTCATAAACGAAAAACCTCATAGATCTTTTCATAAAATAATGATCATAAGAATTATTGAGAGAGTCATCAGATAGATATCTCGTAATATCAACAACGATTTGAACACCTGAACTTAATTTGCCTCTCCAATCTGTCTCCGTCAAGCAGGGGTTAAAACGTGATTCGAAATTGTGTCTCTTTTGCAAGCATTACAGTTGCAACATGAATTCAGTACGAACATCATTATGGCATTCACTCAGAAATTGGCAGACCACTGAACGTAACATTCCGTCAGGTCATTAACAGCAATGAAACAATGCTGGCCTTGAGTGCAGCGTCCTTCAAAATGATGCACCATCCATCTATCGTGCTTTTCCACATGAGCCTTATTTCTCATATAAAGAATCTTGCATTCCCTCTCATAATCTCAGAACATATTCAGGAAAGGGTGTGTTAAATGGAAAATCCATTGAATATTGAATAAGCCCACATGAGTTTACGATAACAATTCCTAAGAGCAGTCTTTACAGCATGAAGAAGACTTCTTATGAATTGCATTTATCGAGAATATTTTTCCACAGCCAATGATGAGAATTTATAGTAAATCATTTCTATAGCATAAGGAAAAAGGTTTAATGATGTGCATTTATAGTGAAAAGGCACTTCGATAGCATTTAGAAAATTCATTAACAAGAGATGGAATTTTGAGCATGGAAAATCTTCAGTTGAAATAGCATTGTCACTCTGCAGAATTCGATTCTCAGCGAGCGAAGAAATCAGTTTATATTTTCTCAATGAAACATCATTTTCACGGCGGCACACGTTTACATATAATCACATGATACCTGCTTTACAATATTTTCATCAATATCGTCAAAATGTGTTTTGAATGATGATCATACCTTATCCACAGAGAACACATAAAGGAAATTAAACATCCGAAAATATTCAGGAGAAATCCTGAAACAGTATGTCTCTCATTTAGACATGGCCAGAAATGAAGTTCTAAGGTTTTGCCGCCAAACTTGGCTACTTGAAAACGCTAGGCGTACAAAGACCAGTCAATCAGCTCAGCATCTGCAAAGGCACTCTTTTGACATTTTTCTAGAACCTTCCATTCTATTATTATCGCTGTCAAAATTTAGTATGGAGCTTCGTTTTGCCTAAGTGTGCGCAGTTTTCAGACATACTGTGATGAATAATGATATGAAATATCACAGAAGGTAAATGAGGATATTGATGTGACAGTGAAGGTAAATACAAATATTGTGACACTGAAAATCAAATCAAATCAAATCAACTTTATTAGGGTCACAAATTGGGCGCGCAGGCCCGTCTTACATTCGGCCCTTCCAATCACTCGTCTTTCATTCATCAAGAGCATTATACATTTACATAGGAAGAAAAATAAACATTGTGAAATGAATGTTGTAAACATTAACAAGGCTTAATACCATGTTATGAGGCCCATCTCCCACTTATCCATACATCACACCACCCACACGCACACCACCACCTACCCACACACACGCACATCAGGGACACATACATACCCCACCAACCGACCCATCCCCCTCGCGCACATCCCCCACCCACACACACTACCCTCATCTGATCCCCCAACCAAAACACTCGCCACCCACAAACATTCTCCCACTAACCCACACATCCCACGCCCATCCACATCCTAACCCACACATCCTCTCCCCACCCACACCTCAAACCACCCATACCCCAGCCACATCTCCATCGACCACAATTCCTCACTCACGCACACAATCCCCCACCAACCCACACATCGCACATCCACTCACACATCCCCAAACCATACATACACATCCCCACCAACTGACATGTCCCTACCCCCCCCCCACACATCTCCCTAACCACCCATACATCCCCAAACCCCTCACACAGACCCCACCACCCACACATACAACTTCCACCCACCCACACATGCCTTAACCCAATCCCCCACCCGCACATCACATACACCCCCTACCACGCAATATCCCCAACCCACGCACCACACACACACACACACACATATATCCCTCACCAACACATCCCCACTTACACACCACACACATATCCCCCACCGAGATACCACACAATAATCCCACCCACACCCACACAGATACCCTTACCCATCCACCCCACATACCCCACTCACACACCACAAAACACACACATACCTCACCCACACAATATCCCCAACCAACACACCACACACCTCTCCCCACCCACACACGCATTCCCTACCCGTCCACCAACACACACTCACTCACGCATACATCCTCCACTACGCACCCACACCCCCACCCACCCCCAACCAAACATCTCTCGATCACAATACCCCTACCCACACACATCCTCCACCCACTCACACATCCCATCCCGACACATACAATTCCCTCTCCGACCTACACATCCCTAAGCCACTCTCACACCCTCACCCACTCATTCCCCATCAACGCACACATTTCTCACCCACACACCCCCACATACTTCCCCCAACCACCACACATCCCCTACTCACCCCCACATATACCCCACCCATACACACATTCCACGCACCCACCAGACACATCCCCCACACCACCCACTATCCTCCACCCACACACATATCCTCACCCATACCACCACAAACATACCCTACCACCCACACATCATGCACACATCCCGCACACCGCACACATATATCACACCCACACACCATACACTTCTCCCCACCCGCCCTTGCATCCCCAATCCACCCAAAAAATCCCCTACCCACACAACCCCGCCACCCACACATACTTCCTCAAACCATCCACACATCTTCACCCACATAAACACTCATCCCCCGCATCCATCCCATACACATATCCTCCACCCATATACACAACCCCCACTCCCATTCCCACACCCCTACTTTCACCCCCACACATCCATCCACACATCCCACCAACACCCACACACCCCAACCCATCCAAACGCATACCCCCACCCACACATCCCCCACCCACACATATCCCCACACTCACACACATCCTCCACACACACTCACACCTCCTCACATCTAGACACATACAAAATGTCTAAAGTTAGCATTGAAACTAGTATGAACAAACTCCCACACTTTACTCACACACATACACTGACACTTGTCATGAGCAGTCTCATAAAAATGTTAAACATGGAGAAAAATGTGTACATAAAAAGTATGTGACGTAAAAATAGTGATGCTCCCTCTGTCCTGTTAAAATCCCGAGAGAAGACTGGACTCAACAAGCACATCTTTAAACTTATTATCTGTTGGGATTATTGACTGACTTTGGTCTACACTCCTCTCTTCTGTCTTTCCTTCCATATATCTATTTCTTTCACTCTCTCTATTATTCCCTCAACACATACTCCGACAACAGTTCCTTTCAACGATAAGATAAAAGATTTATTAATAAAAACTATGTCTGGTGTATGTATGGATATTGTCTATGTAGTTGGTATGTTCTTCTAGTGTGGTTGCCAGTTATGAACTCTGAATGTCTATCAGCGTGGTTACTTCTCGCCCTTTCATTCTTCAAGATCACAGGACAGCACATCAAACAGGACAGAGCTCACCCGGGATGATCCGTATGCTTGAATCTGATGGTAAATCCGTGATTGAATGCAAAAACAAAAAATCCGTTCACCACTGAGTCAAGGTACCGTAATAAAAGTCCCGTAAGTTTATGAATGCACCTGAATCTGTTTATGACTGTAAGTATCCATCATCGGAAAACCACCACATCGCCACATTCTTCCTATAGTCTTTGATTACTATTACTGTTTGGCTTGTCCCTTATTTATTCTTTATTCTTACAATACGTATGTAGTTGTAAGTATCCCTGCTTGCCACAGTTTAACATCCTTTCCTTTTAAGGGTTTTGTGTTATATTCGGTTGAGCATACAGTGTTCTGTATTTTATTTAACTTATTTCTTTCTTCATCGTAAATATGTTCATATTCTGTTTGGTTCCATGTAAGTACTTTATTTGTTCAAGGGTATTCCTCTTCATCTCTTCTCTGCTTTCACTAGGAGAGTGGAACCTGGAAAAGTATAACAAATCCAGTGATAAGCGTCCGCCCCTTACTACTACTTATGCAAGTGTCCTTCTCCAGCCATAATGACAAGGCTTCCGAAGTGAACACCCGCATAAGACATATGAATTCACCAAAGTCTAAACTATCTACTAATAGAAAGCAATGGTAATTGCTATTCATTCACATCTATATTCCTATGCTAACCTATATCTAATATATTTATACCTTATTTAGGCATCTATGTTCCTGGAATCGAAATAACACTTAGCGAATAACACACTATTATCCCCTCTTTCCATCATTAGCGGACGTGTATTTCTATTCCCACTCAAGAACATATCTCCTTCAGGTCAGTTTGGAACACACACTAAACTTACACAAAGAATTGACCCTCTTTATATCGGTCATTTGTGCCGCATAGTCCTTGACATTGCTGGACACCTCACATCCAGACTGCATTATCATTGTTAGTGGAAAATTACAGATCTGAAACTTTTCCGTTATTAATACATCCATACCGCAATATGCTGTCCAATAATGCTGTCGGCCTTTGTTGCAAACCAATTTTTCCACGCGACAGTGTACCTGTACTGTTGGCCTCCTTCTGGGTCTTGACCTAGAAACCCATGCGCCTGGTCACTCCTTTGTTGGTTAACCCTTCTCCTACCTGGTGAGTCGGGGTATACAGTCGTCCATCTGGGAATCGTTAACTCTTCAGTATTTCACGACATAGGCCCCCTCTTTAAGAGATTAGACCGCGTCGAATCTTTCTCACTGTAGGTTTGATTCCCATGATCCACAATCCTAGTCTTCTTCCTCCGGAGCTGGATGTCTGGATAAACAATCTGCTCCTACCTTCTCCTTACCATAGTATTCCAATGTGAAGTCCAGTTGCAGCAACAACGTCCATCACATCCACCGTGCGTTGAGCTTCTGCTAAGTAGCTATTAACATCACGTGTTGATGATATGATTGGATCCTCACATTGCTCACTCCTTATCCAGTAGGCGCTCTAATTGACACCCTACTATACTACTAACGACTGAAACTAGTGTTGGCTCCTCGCTCCTGTACGTCTGGTCGACCTACTTTTGACTTGCGTCAGCGACGGCTCACAATACAGACGGATTGTCCCATCCTGATTGTAACACTGCTTCCATGTCCTCTTGGTTTCCCCCGGCTTTGCCTCTGGGGATGTTCCACCTCGTCCTCGATGGACCGAGTCGTCTTTCCCAAATCTCCTGGACTTTTGCTTCCAGGACCATCTTGGGCGATATTGTATCTGGTCAGCCAATATTCGGTTGGAGTCCTGGGTAATTCTCGCTTTTCCCGACGTTACCCACCCCTTCTGAACTTGGTTACCGGTGAAACTTTCACTCTTGTCCTTTCCCTGACTTGTGATTTCCCTCCTCCTGTCGTTGGGTAAATCTGACCTATCACGTACTGTCCCATAGGCCCTCCTATGTTGTACTGGCGATCTCTGGTCTTCGTCTGGACTGGTAACCTTTGTCCCAATGGCTGCCATCACCATAAAGTGCGAAGCTTTGCTCCCGGATCTCTCTTCATATTTCCTAATGAGATGTCTAGGGAGATTTTTCTTCTCTTCCCCGATCCGTATTTTGTAGATGTTCTTGGACACCACCTTTTCCACAGGATAAGGTCCTTTCCATCCTACTTGGAGTATATTGGTCTCTGCTGGACTCCACACTTCCACTTTGTCTTCCACTTTAAGAGCTAGTTTCCTCTTAATTCGCTTGTTGGGTGGTGCTTTCTGGCACTCCAAACAAGACTTCAACCACCGGCGTACATCTCCGGTCATTCCTGGCCAGCAATAATGGCCGGATATTTGCTGCAAGGTCTCTCTGACACCCATATGTCGATTCTCGCCTATGATGTGTCCACTCTGAAGAATGTGAGGACGGTGGGTCTCTGGAACCACCCACTGCTCATGCAGGTTATCTCCCCTCCCAGCTCTCCGATAGAGTAGTTGATTCTTCAGAAAGTACTGTCCCCGTTCTGGTGGCTCAGCACTTCTTTGCAGCTTCCTGTAGCAAGGATGCAACGTAGTATCCTTCCTCTGGGCAGTATGCAATTCTCCTATCCCTGAGTTGTCGCATAGTGTCTCTGCCTCTTTTTCCTTCCCTTGAGATCCACTGACTACTGTTCCCTTGTGGGCTTGCTGTTTGGGCATCCCCAAAAAGACATATTTCGTGCCAATGATCATTGGAAATAAGGAGTCAGATAATACAGCAGCTGGAATAATGCCCGTGACGTACCTGGATTTAATCTCCACCTTGGCGATTGGCAGCGTCATGGTAACAGCACTCCTCATTGCCGGCTGTATTTCTATAGTCTCCCCTGTAAGTTGGTCTGGGCTTACCAAGCTAGCGTCCACCACCGCTTCCCCATCCAAACCGGTATCGTAGAGACAAGCAACCTGCTGGCCATTGACTTCAATAAGTTCAACCACAGGTGGTCTCTCTTGGTCCTGAGTGTCTTTCATCTCCTTGACCGTTTCCTTGCCTTCCTCTTTTGATTCCTCGAGGTTGGTTATGCAATTGGCGTGTTTTGCCTTGCATCTGCAGTCCACAGTATTATGTGTTGTCGACTGGCAGTGTGTGCACTCTGTTCCTTTCCTAGGTTTCCGTGTGTCCTTTTTGTTCCTTTCTCCTTCGCCGACCTCGGCCTTGTCTGTGATCACCGATGTAGGAATCACTTTGCATGCTGCGAAGTAAGAACTTTTAGGTTTCGATCTGCAGTCTTTGGTGTTGTGGGAAGCCGCCTTACAAAATGAACACCACTTTTCAGACCACTGTCGTTTCGCTTGAGAATTCGAGGTGCTCTGGTTTCCTACCTTCACCTTCTCTGAACTCTCCTCTGTGTGCTTTATATCAGGTTCCCCTTTTTCTCCTTTTCCGTTCGTCGATTTCTTTCGGTCTTGTTTTTCCTGACCTTTGGTTTGTGTACTTAGCTCCGTCGTTTCACCATGTACTTCCACGAATCGTTCTGCCAGCTTATTCACAACATCAATCCGTTCCGCCCCTTGTTCTCCCAAGAAGGTTCTGAGAGGTTTCGACATTTGCTTTCGCATTTGGTCTACCACCATCATCTCTTCGAGACTCTCATAATCCCTCTTGAATTCTGCCAAGTCCATCCATTTCTGGAGATAGGATTTCAGCCTCAGACTGTAGGCGGCGAATAGTTCTCCCGGCTCTCGTCTAGACGATCTAAACTTCTGCCTATACGTTTGTGCGGTTATGTCAAAATGTTTCATCAAAGCGGCTTTTAATTCCTGGTAATTATTTTCCTGTCCTGGTGGTAAGCGTGTGTACACGTCAAATCCCGAACCGATTAAACCCTGGGATAGTTTAAGAGCCCATCTGCTCCGATCCAGCCCCATAGCGACTGACATTGCTTCGAAACGAGATGCGTACTGGTCAAAGCGTTCCTTAGACTGATCGTAGACAGCTAAGGGAAACTTCATGGCATGGTAACCATGTCCACTCATATGGGTTGCACCAGGTGAAGAAGAATTTCCTTCCACTCCATCTATTTCTCCCTTAGTTTGTGTCTTGAGCTCCAGTTCTCGCATGCGGTATTCATGTTCCCTTATCTTGTGGGCTTCTTCTGCTTCCAACTGGGTCTTCCGCTCCTCCCTTTCCGCTTGACGAACCTCTCGCTCTCTTTCTTGTATATAATCAGTTAGCTCGGAACCGGCTAAACCAATTGCCTCCCCGTTGGCCCTCAGTTCGGCTGTAGTTACTTTAGGAGTTGCCATAGTTACAGCAGATAAGTCAGCACGTTGCGTAAAGACACCTCAAGGCAGTAAAGAATACTCACTATAAACCGATAATCTACCTAGAACCTATATCATTTATCTATGTCTATTAAATATATTAATCTACAACACCACACAGTACATCACAACCACTCTCTCACCCACAAGAGGAGATATAGGATAAAGACTTATGTAGACGTGTGACCGTGTGATTAGGTATGTAATGTGTCTTACCACCTATCCACATTCACTCTGTCTGGAACTTTCTCACTGCAAAGTCACCAGCATTAATGAAATGTTTCTACCATAAATGTAATGGTACCATATATCCAATGGACGTCCTTCCATTAAAAGTCATCAATGTATACTTCTTTTTATTCCAATCAGTATGTCCCAACATGTAGGTACTCCGCTATGCCTGTGCCAATATGCAGGTCATATGGGTATAATGTATGTACGTATCCCGCTCGCTCCACCAATTATGTCCTGTTAAAATCCCGAGAGAAGACTGGACTCAACAAGCACATCTTTAAACTTATTATCTGTTGGGATTATTGACTGACTTTGGTCTACACTCCTCTCTTCTGTCTTTCCTTCCATATATCTATTTCTTTCACTCTCTCTATTATTCCCTCAACACATACTCCGACAACAGTTCCTTTCAACGATAAGATAAAAGATTTATTAATAAAAACTATGTCTGGTGTATGTATGGATATTGTCTATGTAGTTGGTATGTTCTTCTAGTGTGGTTGCCAGTTATGAACTCTGAATGTCTATCAGCGTGGTTACTTCTCGCCCTTTCATTCTTCAAGATCACAGGACAGCACATCAAACAGGACAGAGCTCACCCGGGATGATCCGTATGCTTGAATCTGATGGTAAATCCGTGATTGAATGCAAAAACAAAAAATCCGTTCACCACTGAGTCAAGGTACCGTAATAAAAGTCCCGTAAGTTTATGAATGCACCTGAATCTGTTTTATGACTGTAAGTATCCATCATCGGAAAACCACCACATCGCCACAGTTCTTCCTATAGTCTTTGATTACTATTACTGTTTGGCTTGTCCCTTATTTATTCTTTATTCTTACAATACGTATGTAGTTGTAAGTATCCCTGCTTGCCACAGTTTAACATCCTTTCCTTTTAAGGGTTTAGTGGTATATTCGGTTGAGCATACAGTGTTCTGTATTTTATTTAACTTATTTCTTTCTTCATCGTAAATATGTTCATATTCTGTTTGGTTCCATGTAAGTACTTTATTTGTTCAAGGGTATTCCTCTTCATCTCTTCTCTGCTTTCACTAGGAGAGTGGAACCTGGAAAAGTATAACAAATCCAGTGATAAGCGTCCGCCCCTTACTACTACTTATGCAAGTGTCCTTCTCCAGCCATAATGACAAGGCTTCCGAAGTGAACACCCGCATAAGACATATGAATTCACCAAAGTCTAAACTATCTACTAATAGAAAGCAATGGTAAATGCTATTCATTCACATCTATATTCCTATGCTAACCTATATCTAATATATTTATACCTTATTTAGGCATCTATGTTCCTGGAATCGAAATAACACTTAGCGAATAACACACTATTATCCCCTCTTTCCATCATTAGGGACGTGTATTTCTATTCCCACTCAAGAACATATCTCCTTCAGGTCAGTTTGGAACACACACTAAACTTACACAAAGAATTGACCCTCTTTATATCGGTCATTTGTGCCGCATAGTCCTTGACATTGCTGGACACCTCACATCCAGACTGCATTATCATTGTTAGTGGAAAATTACAGATCTGAAACTTTTCCGTTATTAATACATCCATACCGCAATAAGCTGTCCAATAATGCTGTCGGCCTTTGTTGCAAACCAATTTTTCCACGCGACAGTGTACCTGTACTGTTGGCCTCCTTCTGGGTCTTGACCTAGAAACCCATGCGCCTGGTCACTCCTTTGTTGGTTAACCCTTCTCCTACCTGGTGAGTCGGGGTATACAGTCGTCCATCTGGGAATCGTTAACTCTTCAGTATTTCACGACACCCTCTCTCTCTCTCTCTCTCTCTCTCTCTCTCTCTCTTTCTCTCTCTCTCTGACACACACACACATTCACTCTCACACTCACACATTCACTCTCCCGCTCACTCATTCACTCTCACGCATTCACTCTCCCGCTCACTCATTCACTCTCATGCTCACTCATTCATTCTCAAGCTCACTCATTCACTCTCCCGCTCACTCATTCACTCTCCCGCTCACTCATTCACTCTCATGCTCACTCATTCACTCTCCCGCTCACTCATTCTGTCTCTCATTCACACTCACTGACTCTCTCACTCAAACTACAGTAATGAACATGAGTTTATGTTATGCATGATAAAGTCAAATGGTATTTAACTGATAATATGACAGATGGGAATACACAAACATATGGATTCACGTGTTACATAACATTCGTGTTACATGACATGCATCTGCTCAGCTCTCTCTCTCTCTCTCTCTCTCTCTCTCTCTCTCTCTCTCTCTCTCTCTCTCTCTCTCTCTCTCTCTGTATTCGTTCATATACACACACTCACACGCATGCGCGCGCGCTCACACACACACACTAACACATCAACTCTCCCACTGTCTCACTCTCTCACACGCAATCCTTCACACACACACACACACATACACACTCACTCTCGCAATCACACTCTCTCACACATACACGTACGCATGAACGCATGCACGCACGCACACACTCCCTCACTCACTCTCACACATACACGTACGAATGCATGCACTGACACATTCCCCCACCATTTCTCGCTCAATCACTCTCTCCACACACACGCATGCACGTGCGCACACACACATTCACTCTCTCCCTATTTCTGACACCCACTTTCTCTCTCTCTCTCTCTCTCTCTCTCTCTCTCTCTCTCTCTCTCTCTATCTCTCTCTCTATCTCTCTCTCTCTCTCTCTCTCTCTCTCTCTCTCTCTCTCGCTCCCACACGCACAAACATATATAGTGAACAATTATAGTTAAAAAATTATAATGAACAATTATACCAGTAAATGAATTTTAGTGGCATATAGTCGATATGGATTAAGTGTTGAAAGAGTTTTCGGTTAAATGTGTAGGGACTCATTGGAGTTTTCAGATCTGGAGGCAGCTCATTCCATAAGTGAGCACCAGAATAGGCGAAACATGTTTTGTATAGGTCCAATCTAGGCTTTGAGACATGTAACAAATTTAGGCGCTTGCTGTTCATTGCATTAGATTGAATCAGCGGCAGAAGATACTCTGGGGTATTTTGAGATATAATTTTATTCACTAATTTGGTTGTGTTGAAAAGGAAGTGCTTTTCAAGTGGTAGAAGTCTTAGATGACTGTACAAATTATTACTTTCAACGTCCTTTATGCCAGAAACCAGACGAATTGCGCGGTTTTGTAGAGAACATAGTCGTTTTAAATTAGATTTAGGGCAACCATCCCAAGCTGTGGAACAGTAATCGAGACGTGATTGGATATAGCATGTATAGAATATTTTTCGTGTGCTTTCGTCCAAAAAGTGCTGAATTTTAGCAAGTTGGTAAACTTTTTGTGCTATTTTCTTGGTAAGAGCGTGAACATGAGAGCTCGAGTTCAAATGGCTGTCAATTAAAAGACCTAGTGTTTTATGTTCAGTCACATTAACTATAGGTAACGAGCCTATGCGGAGTTAGAGCGGTGCTCCAGTTATGGCTAGTGTCTGCAGTTTTTGTCTGGTCGTTATTAGCATGGATTTGGTTTTGTCAATGTTAATTTGCATGCGGTTTTCATTGCTCCATCTATTAAGATTATCAAGTTCCTTTTGTAAAGAATTCTTTAATTCACTACGGTTTTCTTGACTAGGATATATAGTACAGTCGTCTGCAAATAGATCACAAGTTGTAATGATATAATAAGGATATTGTTGTGGCAATAAAGGCTAGTGACCATATTTGTGTAACAGCAAAGGTCAATTATTCGGTCGTTATCTATGTTCTACAACTGATAACTGATCTATATAAGTTGCTTCCACGTTTTTCTAGTTCTTTTTTAAACTAAAACTATTGTATCATGGTCCTCTGTTTCGTTGCTGATTCAACAGCAAAGATCGCTGTGTTACTCGTTTGTATGTTGGTGTTGTTGTTGTTGTTGTTGTTGTTGTTTTCTTCTTTTTTTTTCTTTTTTAAAATTTAATATTGATGTATTGTCTTATTACAAATTGATTACCGTAAAATTTCTTTGTTTAATTACTATTGCATTGTCCAGGTGGTCAGCAACTTCACCAAATCCCCCTGGAAAACACGATAGCAGAGGGTGTAATGATTGACTGTTCGGCAGAAGCTGCAGCAAACCATAGTTACTTAGTCCCCATTCAGAAGGTACGGCACCAGTTGGAGAAGTTAAGTACAACGTATGAAACAGCAAACACATTCATCAAAAAGTGAATTATATTTAGCTGGTGCTCTAAGTTAGATAGACATATTTTTCATCTATATATTATATCTAATTGTTTGCACATCTTCGGCTCCACATGTTCTTATTTAGCAGTTCAAATCTGAACTTTCGCGCCTCTTTCCTAGCAACGAAGGATGTATAATGGCCTAGCAGCGTGTCATACCTATACTTTTTCTGTTTTTGTTTTAATGTTCTTAATTTATTTAATGTCATGTTTTTTCTTTAGATCTGTTTGTGTCTGTGTTTATTATATCTCACTTTTTCGTAGGAGTTACACGTACCTAACTAATTTTATTTTATTTTCTTATATCCTTATATCCTTTCATCAAAGCTTCTTGAGAGACGAAATGGTCAGAAGACTAAACAAGGCATGTGACAAACAATATTTATTATAAAATTTAAAGATCATAATGTTAACTGACGAAGAACAGAAGATATACAATTGTATGAAAAAATAACCAATTTGAAGCTACTGGAGAGATCTTAACAATTGTCATTTCATCAAGAGATGGGGGAACAAAAGGAGGAGCTGGGTGGGACACACACTGAGACAACTTTATAACAGTATGAATAGAAAGTACTTGACCGACAAAGAGACAGACAGACAGTCAGACAGACGGATAAATGGAAGGAAGAACGAGAGGACAGACAGACAGACAGACAGAAAGACAGACAGACAGACAGACAGACAGACAGACAGACAGACAGACAGACAGACAGACAGACAGACAGACAGACAGACAGACAGAATTGAATTGAATTGAATTGAATTGAATTGAATTACACTGAATTGAAGTGAAATTTATTTTAAAAGGGTTAAAAATTGGGCACGTAGCGAGTCTTACATACGGCCCATCCAATCACTCATCTTTCGTTCATAAACTGTACATGACACATTCACATAGGGAAAAAATGTCAAATGAATGTTGTAAGCATAAACAATGCATATTATCATGTTATGTGACACATCCCCTCTCCCACACACACACATCCCGCACCAACCAACACACACATCCCTCACCCACTCACACATCCCCTATCCAAAACCACACATCACCCAACCACCACATATCCCTCCAAGCACTCACACATCCCCCACCAACCCAGACATCTCGAACCCACCCACATACACATCCCTCACCCACATCCCTAACTACACACATCTCCCCACAAACTCACACATACCTCAGACCACACAAACTCACCCACACACACACATCCTTCACCCATCCACCCATACACCTCCAACCACACACACACATACCACTCCCACACACACATCCCGTACCAACCCACACACACGTCCCTAACCCACTCATACAAACATGACCCACTCATACCCACACATCTTCCGATCCACACACATATCCCCACACACATCCCCACACACACATCTTCCCACTCACCCACACATTTCACATCCACCCATACACCCCACCAACCACACATACATCCCCCCCACACACACACATCCCCAACCTACCAACACCCACACATTCCGCTACCCACCAACACCCACACAAACATACCAACCCAAACACACATCCCCATCACACATCCCTCACGCACCCACATAATCCCCACCCACACACGCCCCATTCATACACACATTCCTCCAACCACCCACACCCACCCCACCCATCCATTCACACATCCCCCACCACACACACATTCCCCACCCACCCACACCCCCCCCCCCATCCATATACACATCAACCACACCCATCACCCAGAACATACACACATCCCCACACCTCCTACACACATCCTTATATGCCCATTCACATACCCGCAACCACACATCCACACACCCCCACCCACCAATACCCACGCACTTATACACACATCCCACACACATACACACATCCCCCCACCGACCCACACACATCCCCACTAAGACACATCCCTCATACACATACATATTCCCCACTAACTCATACATCTCACCACCCACCCACACCTCCCCCACCCACATATCCCCCACCCACATACAAATCCCCCACCAACACACATCTCCCAACCCACACACACATCCCTCAACACACATACCACCTCCCACAAACCAATCCCCTAACCTAAATACAATCCTCACATATAGGCACATACATGATGCCTCACATAATCACTGACGCTAATGTCAACAAACTCCCACACTTTACACTCACATACATTGACGGTTGTCGTGAGCATTCTCGCAAAAATTGTAAAAAAAAAATTGAGAACAATTGTACATATACATTGCGTAACGTAAAAATTAGTGATGCAATTCAACTCTCTCTCTCTCTCTCTCTCTCTCTCTCTCTCTCTCTCTCTCTCTCTCTCTCTCTCTCTCTCTCTCTCTCTCTCCTCTCTCTCTCTCTCTCTCTCTCTCTGGGTTGTGTTGATGGGTCTTGGAGTGGGTGTGACTTGAGTACTGTGACTGGACTACAGGAGGAGAACGTTCGAGCTGTGAATCGCGCACCATATACCCAAAAACGACTCCATAACCCAGAGACGGCCCAATTTCTGGCGGAATGAGGAGTAAAAGAACCAGTGCCTAAACCATGCATGTTCTGTGTCTAGGCGCGACTTGAGGAATGGCGGCAGTGGCCAGTCAGCAACAAAAGTATGACAGGGGGAGGACTGTTAGGTACGCAATTTCCCACCGAGATACCCAGTAAAACAAGCCCAGCTGAAAAAGCCCCGTAAAGCCAGCCCAGTTTGTCGAGCCAGCCCATTTTCCCGACTTGTAATAGTTGTAATAGAATAGTGTGAGTGCTGTTTGTGCGTGTAGAGACCAGAACTCGGGCGTGCAACCATCATCAGTTACTCTCTTGGGGTCCTCTTGATGCACAAGAGTTCGCTGTCTGTCTTATCTGTCTTTGTGTGCGTGAGACTGAACACTTGCGGGTTTGTCCCTGAGAGCTACGGTTCTTAGAATAAGAAGGCCAGCAACACGTATTGTATTGTTGTGGCGGGTTTCACTTGGAGACTGAGCACCTGTAGATTTGTCCGGAGGGCTACAGTGCTAGTAGACAGGCGGATGCCAAAACAACAAACTTGTACAGGGCTAAAAACACAAGACACAAACAAAAATAAAATAAAAATGTCTACAACACGTGGTGTTCCCAAGCGGTCACCCATCTAAGTACTAACCACGCCCGACGTTGCTTGACTTCGGTGATCGGACGAGAACCGGTATTTTCAACGTGGTATGGCCGTAGACGATGACTGGTGCCGCTTTGTTGTTTATATACCTGAGGAGGGGAGAAGGGCTGAACGGCTACTTGGACACTTCTCTCTGAGGTCCGCGCGATAATATAAAAGCATTGTGAGGTTGCCAATAAATCGGTGGTCAACAGTGTCCACCTCCTTCATATAAAAAGAGTCCATAGTGTTCAGCATGTCATTTGAGGTAGACACTGGTGACAACCTATTTATTTAATGAATGCACAAGAGATAAGGCGAGAGGCGATTGTTTGTCGGGAAGCAGTGAGCGCCCAACCCAATTCTAGTACTGGTGTTAAGTTTAGTTTAGTTTAGTTTAGTTTAGTCGATGGATCAACATCACGGCACACGGGTGCAACCCATACGTGCTCCGTTTTCCTCCTATCTTAAATCTGAGTCTGGAGAAACTCAGCTCAGTGCACGAAGTCCGTAGCAACGGCGAGGATCCTGAAAATACTTTGGGTAGATTTTTAACTCGAAATTTTGCCCGGGCAGCGCCGTTAGGCTACTCTTTTTCGAATTCCAGATGCCGAGGGATATTTTTACTTGCGCAACGATACACACGGGCGTCCGATCTAACTAGCCAGAGACCAAGGGAAATCTATTACTAGAAGTCCACGTGAAAAAATCCCGGCATCACCGGGGCTTGAACCCGAGACCTCCAGCACTCGAGGCGGACACCATACTTCAAGACCACACAGCTCCCCGTGGGCACTGTTGTGCGCTGTACGAGGGCTATGCGTGATCGCCACTCCCAACGGACAGAAGGGAGCACGTTAAACTCCGGACCTGGGCCTTTCGGAGGCAGGGGAAGCTTCTGAGAGTACAAATATTTTTGGAGAATCCCTTTATAAATGAAAGTAGGTCGTGACCTTCGGACTTTAAAAAAAAACACAAAAAACCTGGGGTCCCTGCCCATGTGTGGGACCTGTGTGGGTTGTGTTGATGGGTCTTGGAGTGGGTGTGACTTGAGTACTGTGACTGGACTACAGGAGGAGAACGTTCGAGCTGTGAATCGCGCACCATATACCCAAAAACGACTCCATAACCCAGAGACGGCCCAATTTCTGGCGGAATGAGGAGTAAAAGAACCAGTGCCTAAACCATGCATGTTCTGTGTCTAGGCGCGACTTGAGGAATGGCGGCAGTGGCCAGTCAGCAACAAAAGTATGACAGGGGGAGGACTGTTAGGTACGCAATTTCCCACCTAGAGACCCAGTAAAACAAATACAGTTGAAAAAGCCCTGTAAAGCCAGCCCAGTTTGTCTAGCCAGCCCATTTCCCCGACTTGTAATAGTTGTAATAGAATAGTGTGAGTGCTGTTTGTGCGTGTAGAGACCAGAACTCGGGCGGTCAACCATCATCAGATGCTAACCGTGGTTTGTTGGTGTGGTCCTCTTGATGCACAAGAGTTCGCTATCTGTCTTGTCTGTCTTTTTGTGCGTGAGACTGAACACTTGCGGGTTTGTCCGGAGGGCTACGGTTCTTAGAAACCCAGGGTCTCACTTAAAACACAAAATTTCAAGGGGTGACAATTAAAACATAAGAAGGCCAGCAACACGTGTTGTGTTGTTGTGGCGGGTTTCACTGGGAGACTGAAAACCTGTAGATTTGTCCGGAGGTCTACAGTGCTAGTAGACAGGCGGGTACCAAAACAACAAAATTGTACAGGGCTAAAAACACAAGACACAACAAAAATAAAATAAAAATGTCTACAACACGTGGTGTTCCCAAGCGGTCACCCATCTAAGTAGTAACCACGCCCGACGTTACTTGACTTCGGTGATCGGACGAGAACCGGTATTTTCAACGTGGTATGGCCGTAGACGATGACTGGTGCCGCTTTGTTGTTTATATAACTGAGGAGGGGAGAAGGGGCTGAACGACTACTTGGACACTTCTCTCTGATGTCCGCGCGATAATATAAAAGCATTGTTGCGTTGCCAATAAATCGGTGGTCAACAGTGGCCACATAGAGAAGGAACACTCCTTCATATAAAAGCAGTCCATGGTGTCAGCATGTCAGTAAGGTACACACTGGTGACAACCTATTTATTTACTGAATGCACAAGAGATAAGGCGAGAGGCGATTGGTTGTCGGGAAGCAGTAAGCGCCCAACCCAATTCTAGTACTGTTGTGCACTGCACGAGGGCTATGCGTGATCGCCACTCCCAACGGACAGAAGGGAGCGCGTTAAACTCCGGATCTGGGCGTTTCGGAGGCAGGGGAAGTTTCTGAGAGTACAAATATTTTTGGAGATTCTTGGAGAATCCCTTTATAAATGAAAGTAGGTCGTGACCTTCGGACTTAAAAAAAAAAACCTGGGGTGCTTGCCCATGTGTGGGGCCTGTATCGGTTGGGTTGATGGGTCTTGGAGTGGGTGTGACTTGAGTACTGGTACTGGAATACAGGAGGAGAGTTATCAAGCTGTGAATTGCGCACCATATACCCGAAACACCGACTCCATAACCCGGAGACGGCCCAATTGCCGGCGGAATGAGGAGGAAAAAACCAGTGCCTAAAAACCGCGTGTTCTGTGTCTGGGCGCGACTGGAGGAATGGTGGCAGTGTCCAGTATGCAACAAAAGTATGACAGGGGGAGGACTGTTAGGTACTCAATTTCTCACCGAGAGACCCAGTAAAACAAGCTCAGTTGAAAAAGCCCCGTAAAGCCAGGCCAGTTTGTCTAGCCAGCCCAATTCCCCGACTTGTAATATTTGTAATAGAATAGTGTGAGTGCTGTTTGTGCGTGTAGAGACCAGAACTCGGGCGGTCAACCATCATCAGATGCTAACCGGGGTTTGTTGGTGTGGTCCTCTTGATGCACAAGAGTTCGCTATCTGTCTTGTCTGTCTTTTTGTGCGTGAGACTGAACACTTGCGGGTTTGTCCGGAGGGCTACGGTTCTTAGAAACCCAGGGTCTCACTTAAAACACAACATTTCAAGGGGTGACAATTAAAACATAAGAAGGCCAGCAACACGTGTTGTGTTGTTGTGGCGGGTTTCACTGGGAGACTGAAAACCTGTAGATTTGTCCGGAGGTCTACAGTGCTAGTAGACAGGCGGGTACCAAAACAACAAAATTGTACAGGGCTAAAAACACAAGACACAACAAAAATAAAATAAAAATGTCTACAACACGTGGTGTTCCCAAGCGGTCACCCATCTAAGTAGTAACCACGCCCGACGTTACTTGACTTCGGTGATCGGACGAGAACCGGTATTTTCAACGTGGTATGGCCGTAGACGATGACTGGTGCCGCTTTGTTGTTTATATACCTGATTAGGGGAGAAGGGGCTGAACGACTACTTGGACACTTCTCTCTGAGGTCCGCGCAATACTATAAAGGCATCGTGGGGATGCCAATAAAATGGTGGTCAAAATTGGCCACAGAGAGAAGGAACACTCCTTCACATAAAAGCAGTCCATGGTGTCAGCATGTCAGTAAGGTACACACCGGTGACAACCTATTTATTTACTGAATGCACAAGAGATAAGGCGAGAGGCGATTGGTTGTCGGGAAGCAGTAAGCGCCCAACCCAATTCTAGTACTGGTGTGCGCTGCACGAGGGCTATGCGTAATCGCCACTCTCAACGGACAAAAGGGAGTGCGTTAAACTCCGGATCTGGGCGTTTCGGAGGCTGGGAATGCTTCTGAGAGTACAAATATTTTTGGAGAATCCCTTTATAAATGAAAGTAGGTCGTGGCCTTCGGACTTTAAAAAAAAAAACAACCTGGGTTCAATGTCCATGTGTGGGGCCTGTGTGGGTTGGGTTAATGGGTCTTTGAGTGGGTTTGACTTGAGTACTGGGACTGGGCTACAGGGGAAGGGCGATCGACCTGTGAATCGCGCACCATATACCCAAATCACTGAATCCGAAACCTGGAGACGGCCCAATTGCCGGCAGAATGAGAAGGGATTAAACCAGTGCCTAAAACCTGCATGCTCTGTGTCTGAGCGCGACTGGAGGAATGATGGCTGTGGCCAGTCTGCAACGAAACTATGACAGGAGGAGGACTGTTAGCTAAGCAATTTCCCACCGAGAGACCCAGTAAAACAAGCCCAGTTGAAAAAGCCCATTAAAGCCACCCCACTTTGTCTAGCCAGCCCATTTCCCCGACTTGTAATAGTTGTAATAGAAGAGCGTGAGTGCTGTTTGTGCGTGCTGTTTGTGCGTGTAGAGACCAGAACTCGGGCGAGCAACCATCATCAGATGCTAACCGGGGTCTGTTGGGATGGTCCTTTTGATGCGGAAGAGTTCCCTATCAGTCTTGTCTCTCTTTGTGTGCGTGAGACTGAGCACTTGCAGGTTATTTCGGGGGGGGGGGGGGGGGGGCTACGGTTCTTAAGAACCCAGGGTCTCACTTAAAACACAAAATTTCAAGGGGTTGATAATTAAAACACAAGAAGACCAGCAACACGTCTTGTTTTATTGTTGCGGGTTTCACTGGGAGAATGAACACCTGTAGATTTGTCCGGAGGGCTACAATGCTAGTTGCCTCACTTCAGTGATCGGACGAGAACCGGTATTTTCAACGTGGTGTAGCCCTAGTCGATGACTGGTACCGCTTTGTTATATATATATATACAGAGGAAGGGAGAAGGGGCTGAACTACTACTTGGACACTTCTCTTTGAGGTCCGCGCGATAATATAAAGGCATCGTGGGGATGCCAATAAATCGGTGGTCAACATTGTCCACCTCAATTGACATTGATTAATAGAGAATGTACCCTCCTTCATTTAAAACTAAGTCATATCACAGAGTTTCAGTTGAGGTGAACACTGTTGACAACCCAGGGTCTCACTTAAAACACAAAATTTCAAGGGGTTGATAATTAAAACACAAGAAGACCAGCAACACGTCTTGTTTTATTGTTGCGGGTTTCACTGGGAGAATGAACACCTGTAGATTTGTCCGGAGGGCTACAATGCTAGTTGCCTCACTTCAGTGATCGGACGAAAACCGGTATTTTCAACGTGGTGTAGCCCTAGTCGATGACTGGTACCGCTTTGTTATATATATATATATATACCAGAGGAAGGGAGAAGGGGCTGAACTACTACTTGGACACTTCTCTTTGAGGTCCGCGCGATAATTATAAAGCATCGTGAGGATGCCAATAAATCGGTGGTCAACATTGTCCACCTCAATTGACATTGAGTAATAGAGAAGGAACATTCCTTCATTTAAAGCTAGTTTAGTGGTCTGCGTGTCAGTTGAGGTGGACACTGTTGACAACCTATTTATGGGCATCATACAGTTCAACAATCTTCCTGAATGCACGAGAGATCGCTGTGTCTTGTCTATCTTTGCGTGAGACTGAGCACTTGAGGGTAGGTCCGGAGGTCTCTCTCTCTCTCTCTCTCTCTCTCTCTCTCTCTCTCTCTCTCTCTCTCTCTCTTAGAAACTGAGAGCCTTAAAAGAAACGTGTACAGGGCTGAAGAGACTGAACACGTGAGGGATTGTCCGAAAGGCTATGGTTCTTAGAAACCAAGGGAAACGCTGAACAGAACGCTTAGCGCCTCCTTTGCCGAGTCTCTTGCCGCCTTTACCTCTACCAGACATGTTAGCAGTGCTAAATGCAGTGTTATGAATGAAAAATCGCGATGTCGACAAGGCTATTTATGCCTTTCCAGTGGTGGCGGCCATGTTGTTGACGCAATATGGCGTACATACTAAAGACGATTGGTTGGCGGGAAGCAGTGAGCGCCCAACCCAATTCTAGTTATGGTGTGGGCTGCACGAGGATTATGCGTGATCGCCACTAACAACAGACAGAAAGGAGCGCGTCAAACTTCGGATCTGGGCATTTCGGAGACAGGGGAAGCTTCTGAGAGTACAAATATTTTTTGGAGAATCCCTTTATAAATGAAAGTAGGTCGTGGCCTTCGGACTTTAAAAAAAAAATGGGGAACCTGCCCCTTTGTGGGGCCTGTGTGGGTTGATGGGTCTTGGAGTGGGTGTGACTTGAGTACTGGGACTGGACTACAGGAGCAGAGCTATCGACCTGTGAGTCGCGCACCATATACCCAAAACACCGACTCCGTAACCCGGTGTCGGCCCAATTGGCGTCGGAATGAGGGGGAAAAGAACCATTGCCTAAAACCTGCATGTTCTGTGTCTGGACGCGACTGGAGGAATTATGGCAGTTGCCAGTCTGCAACGAAAGTATGACAGGGGGCGGGGACTGTTAGGTACGCAAATTCCCACCGAGAGACCCAGTAAAACAAGCCCAGTTGAAAAAGCCCATTAAAGCCAGCCCAGTTTGTCTAGCCAGCCCATTTCCCCGACTTGTAATAGTTGTAATAGAAGAGTGTGTGTGCTGTTTGTGCGTATAGAGACCAAAACTCGGGCGTGCAACCATCACCAGATGCTAACCGGCGTCTGTTGGGGTGGTCCTCTTGATGCACAAGAGTTGGCTCTCAGTCTTGTCTGTCTTTGTGTGCGTAAGACTGAGCACTTGCGGATTTGTACAGAGGGCTACGGTTCTTAGAAACCCAGGGTCTCACTTAAAACACAAAATTTCAAGGGGGTGATAATTAAAACATAAGAAGGCCAGCAACACGTGTTGTGTTGTTGTGGCAGGTTTCACTGGGAGTCTTCGCACCTGTAGATCTGTCCGGAGGGCTACAATGCTAGTTGCCTCACTTCGGTGATCGGACGAGAACCAGTATTTTCAACGTGGTATGGCCGGAGACGATAACTGGTGCCGCTTTGTTGTATATATACCTGGGGAGGGGAGAAGGGGCTGAACGACTACTTGGACACTTCTCTCTGAGGTCCGCGCAATAATTTAAAAGCATAGTGAGGATGCCAATAAATCGGTGGTCAACATTGTCCACCTCAATTGACATTGAGTAATAGAGAAGGAACATTCCTTCATTTAAAGCTAGTTTAGTGGTCTGCGTGTCAGTTGAGGTGGACACTGTTGACAACCTATTTATGGGCATCATACAGTTCAACAATCTTCCTGAATGCACGAGAGATCGCTGTGTCTTGTCTATCTTTGCGTGAGACTGAGCACTTGTGGGTAGGTCCGGAGGTCTCTTCTCTCTCTCTCTCTCTCTCTCTCTTAGAAACTGAGAGCCTTAAAAGAAACGTGTACAGGGCTGAAGAGACTGAACACGTGAGGGATTGTCCGAAAGGCTATGGTTCTTAGAAACCAAGGGAAACGCTGAACAGAACGCTTAGCGCCTCCTTTGCCGAGTCTCTTGCCGCCTTTACCTCTACCAGACATGTTAGCAGTGCTAAATGCAGTGTTATGAATGAAAAATCGCGATGTCGACAAGGCTATTTATGCCTTTCCAGTGGTGGCGGCCATGTTGTTGACGCAATATGGCGTACATACTAAAGACGATTGGTTGGCGGGAAGCAGTGAGCGCCCAACCCAATTCTAGTTATGGTGTGCGCTGCACGAGGATTATGCGTGATCGCCACTCCCAACAGACAGAAAAGAGCTCGTCAAACTTCGGATCTGGGCATTTCGGAGACAGGGGAAGCTTCTGAGAGTACAAATATTTTTTGGAGAATCCCTTTATAAATGAAAGTAGGTCGTGGCCTTCGGACTTTAAAAAAAAAATGGGGAACCTGCCCCTTTGTGGGGCCTGTGTGGGTTGATGGGTCTTGGAGTGGGTGTGACTTGAGTACTGGGACTGGACTACAGGAGCAGAGCTATCGACCTGTGAGTCGCGCACCATATACCCAAAACACCGACTCCGTAACCCGGTGTCGGCCCAATTGGCGTCGGAATGAGGGGGAAAAGAACCATTGCCTAAAACCTGCATGTTCTGTGTCTGGACGCGACTGGAGGAATTATGGCAGTTGCCAGTCTGCAACGAAAGTATGACAGGGGGCGGGGACTGTTAGGTACGCAAATTCCCACCGAGAGACCCAGTAAAACAAGCCCAGTTGAAAAAGCCCATTAAAGCCAGCCCAGTTTGTCTAGCCAGCCCATTTCCCCGACTTGTAATAGTTGTAATAGAAGAGTGTGTGTGCTGTTTGTGCGTATAGAGACCAAAACTCGGGCGTGCAACCATCACCAGATGCTAACCGGCGTCTGTTGGGGTGGTCCTCTTGATGCACAAGAGTTGGCTCTCAGTCTTGTCTGTCTTTGTGTGCGTAAGACTGAGCACTTGCGGATTTGTACAGAGGGCTACGGTTCTTAGAAACCCAGGGTCTCACTTAAAACACAAAATTTCAAGGGGGTGATAATTAAAACATAAGAAGGCCAGCAACACGTGTTGTGTTGTTGTGGCAGGTTTCACTGGGAGTCTTCGCACCTGTAGATCTGTCCGGAGGGCTACAATGCTAGTTGCCTCACTTCGGTGATCGGACGAGAACCAGTATTTTCAACGTGGTATGGCCGGAGACGATAACTGGTGCCGCTTTGTTGTATATATACCTGGGGAGGGGAGAAGGGGCTGAACGACTACTTGGACACTTCTCTCTGAGGTCCGCGCAATAATTTAAAAGCATAGTGAGGATGCCAATAAATCGGTGGTCAACATTGTCCACCTCAATTGACATTGAGTAATAGAGAAGGAACATTCCTTCATTTAAAGCTAGTTTAGTGGTCTGCGTGTCAGTTGAGGTGGACACTGTTGACAACCTATTTATGGGCATCATACAGTTCAACAATCTTCCTGAATGCACGAGAGATCGCTGTGTCTTGTCTATCTTTGCGTGAGACTGAGCACTTGTGGGTAGGTCCGGAGGTCTCGAGAGCCTTAAAAGAAACGTGTACAGGGCTGAAGAGACTGAACACGTGAGGGATTTCCGAAAGGCTATGGTTCTTAGAAACCAAGGGAAACGCTGGACAGAACGCTTAGCGCCTCCTTTGCCGAGTCTCTTGCCGCCTTTACCTCTACCAGACATGTTAGCATTGCTAAATGCAGTGTTATCAATGAAAAATCGCGATGTCGACAAGGCTATTTATGCCCTTCCAGTGGTGGCGGCCATGTTGTTGACGCAATATGGCGTACATACTAAAGACGATTGGTTGGCGGGAAGTAGTGAGCGCCCAACCCAATTCTAGTTATGTTGTGGGCTGCACGAGGATTATGCGTGATCGCCACTAACAACAGACAGAAAGGAGCGCGTCAAACTTTGGATCTGGGCATTTCGGAGACAGGGGAAGCTTCTGAGAGTACAAATATTTTTTGGAGAATCCCTTTATAAATGAAAGTAGGTCGTGGCCTTCGGACTTTAAAAAAAAAATGGGGAACCTGCCCCTTTGTGGGGCCTGTGTGGGTTGATGGGTCTTGGAGTGGGTGTGACTTGAGTACTGGGACTGGACTACAGGAGCAGAGCTATCGACCTGTGAGTCGCGCACCATATACCCAAAACACCGACTCCGTAACCCGGTGTCGGCCCAATTGGCGTCGGAATGAGGGGGAAAAGAACCATTGCCTAAAACCTGCATGTTCTGTGTCTGGACGCGACTGGAGGAATTATGGCAGTTGCCAGTCTGCAACGAAAGTATGACAGGGGGCGGGGACTGTTAGGTACGCAAATTCCCACCGAGAGACCCAGTAAAACAAGCCCAGTTGAAAAAGCCCATTAAAGCCAGCCCAGTTTGTCTAGCCAGCCCATTTCCCCGACTTGTAATAGTTGTAATAGAAGAGTGTGTGTGCTGTTTGTGCGTATAGAGACCAAAACTCGGGCGTGCAACCATCACCAGATGCTAACCGGCGTCTGTTGGGGTGGTCCTCTTGATGCACAAGAGTTGGCTCTCAGTCTTGTCTGTCTTTGTGTGCGTAAGACTGAGCACTTGCGGATTTGTACAGAGGGCTACGGTTCTTAGAAACCCAGGGTCTCACTTAAAACACAAAATTTCAAGGGGGTGATAATTAAAACATAAGAAGGCCAGCAACACGTGTTGTGTTGTTGTGGCAGGTTTCACTGGGAGTCTTCGCACCTGTAGATCTGTCCGGAGGGCTACAATGCTAGTTGCCTCACTTCGGTGATCGGACGAGAACCAGTATTTTCAACGTGGTATGGCCGGAGACGATAACTGGTGCCGCTTTGTTGTATATATACCTGGGGAGGGGAGAAGGGGCTGAACGACTACTTGGACACTTCTCTCTGAGGTCCGCGCAATAATTTAAAAGCATAGTGAGGATGCCAATAAATCGGTGGTCAACATTGTCCACCTCAATTGACATTGAGTAATAGAGAAGGAACATTCCTTCATTTAAAGCTAGTTTAGTGGTCTGCGTGTCAGTTGAGGTGGACACTGTTGACAACCTATTTATGGGCATCATACAGTTCAACAATCTTCCTGAATGCACGAGAGATCGCTGTGTCTTGTCTATCTTTGCGTGAGACTGAGCACTTGTGGGTAGGTCCGGAGGTCTCGAGAGCCTTAAAAGAAACGTGTACAGGGCTGAAGAGACTGAACACGTGAGGGATTGTCCGAAAGGCTATGGTTCTTAGAAACCAAGGGAAACGCTGGACAGAACGCTTAGCGCCTCCTTTGCCGAGTCTCTTGCCGCCTTTACCTCTACCAGACATGTTAGCATTGCTAAATGCAGTGTTATCAATGAAAAATCGCGATGTCGACAAGGCTATTTATGCCCTTCCAGTGGTGGCGGCCATGTTGTTGACGCAATATGGCGTACATACTAAAGACGATTGGTTGGCGGGAAGTAGTGAGCGCCCAACCCAATTCTAGTTATGTTGTGGGCTGCACGAGGATTATGCGTGATCGCCACTAACAACAGACAGAAAGGAGCGCGTCAAACTTTGGATCTGGGCATTTCGGAGACAGGGGAAGCTTCTGAGAGTACAAATATTTTTTGGAGAATCCCTTTATAAATGAAAGTAGGTCGTGGCCTTCGGACTTTAAAAAAAAAAATGGGGAACCTGCCCCTTTGTGGGGCCTGTGTGGGTTGATGGGTCTTGGAGTGGGTGTGACTTGAGTACTGGGACTGGACTACAGGAGCAGAGCTATCGACCTGTGAGTCGCGCACCATATACCCAAAACACCGACTCCGTAACCCGGTGTCGGCCCAATTGGCGTCGGAATGAGGGGGAAAAGAACCATTGCCTAAAACCTGCATGTTCTGTGTCTGGACGCGACTGGAGGAATTATGGCAGTTGCCAGTCTGCAACGAAAGTATGACAGGGGGCGGGGACTGTTAGGTACGCAAATTCCCACCGAGAGACCCAGTAAAACAAGCCCAGTTGAAAAAGCCCATTAAAGCCAGCCCAGTTTGTCTAGCCAGCCCATTTCCCCGACTTGTAATAGTTGTAATAGAAGAGTGTGTGTGCTGTTTGTGCGTATAGAGACCAAAACTCGGGCGTGCAACCATCACCAGATGCTAACCGGCGTCTGTTGGGGTGGTCCTCTTGATGCACAAGAGTTGGCTCTCAGTCTTGTCTGTCTTTGTGTGCGTAAGACTGAGCACTTGCGGATTTGTACAGAGGGCTACGGTTCTTAGAAACCCAGGGTCTCACTTAAAACACAAAATTTCAAGGGGGTGATAATTAAAACATAAGAAGGCCAGCAACACGTGTTGTGTTGTTGTGGCAGGTTTCACTGGGAGTCTTCGCACCTGTAGATCTGTCCGGAGGGCTACAATGCTAGTTGCCTCACTTCGGTGATCGGACGAGAACCAGTATTTTCAACGTGGTATGGCCGGAGACGATAACTGGTGCCGCTTTGTTGTATATATACCTGGGGAGGGGAGAAGGGGCTGAACGACTACTTGGACACTTCTCTCTGAGGTCCGCGCAATAATTTAAAAGCATAGTGAGGATGCCAATAAATCGGTGGTCAACATTGTCCACCTCAATTGACATTGAGTAATAGAGAAGGAACATTCCTTCATTTAAAGCTAGTTTAGTGGTCTGCGTGTCAGTTGAGGTGGACACTGTTGACAACCTATTTATGGGCATCATACAGTTCAACAATCTTCCTGAATGCACGAGAGATCGCTGTGTCTTGTCTATCTTTGCGTGAGACTGAGCACTTGTGGGTAGGTCCGGAGGTCTCGAGAGCCTTAAAAGAAACGTGTACAGGGCTGAAGAGACTGAACACGTGAGGGATTGTCCGAAAGGCTATGGTTCTTAGAAACCAAGAGAAACGCTGAACAGAACGCTTAGCGCCTCCTTTGCCGAGTCTCTTGCCGCCTTTACCTCTACCAGACATGTTAGCAGTGCTAAATGCAGTGTTATGAATGAAAAATCGCGATGTCGACAAGGCTATTTATGCCCTTCCAGTGGTGGCGGCCATGTTGTTGACGCAATATGGCGTACATACTAAAGACGATTGGTTGGCGGGAAGTAGTGAGCGCCCAACCCAATTCTAGTTATGTTGTGGGCTGCACGAGGATTATGCGTGATCGCCACTAACAACAGACAGAAAGGAGCGCGTCAAACTTCGGATCTGGGCATTTCGGAGACAGGGGAAGCTTCTGAGCTGTCTCTTATACACATCTGCTTCTGAGAGTACAAATATTTTTTGGAGAATCCCTTTATAAATGAAAGTAGGTCGTGGCCTTCGGACTTTAAAAAAAAAAATGGGGAACCTGCCCCTTTGTGGGGCCTGTGTGGGTTGATGGGTCTTGGAGTGGGTGTGACTTGAGTACTGGGACTGGACTACAGGAGCAGAGCTATCGACCTGTGAGTCGCGCACCATATACCCAAAACACCGACTCCGTAACCCGGTGTCGGCCCAATTGGCGTCGGAATGAGGGGGAAAAGAACCATTGCCTAAAACCTGCATGTTCTGTGTCTGGACGCGACTGGAGGAATTATGGCAGTTGCCAGTCTGCAACGAAAGTATGACAGGGGGCGGGGACTGTTAGGTACGCAAATTCCCACCGAGAGACCCAGTAAAACAAGCCCAGTTGAAAAAGCCCATTAAAGCCAGCCCAGTTTGTCTAGCCAGCCCATTTCCCCGACTTGTAATAGTTGTAATAGAAGAGTGTGTGTGCTGTTTGTGCGTATAGAGACCAAAACTCGGGCGTGCAACCATCACCAGATGCTAACCGGCGTCTGTTGGGGTGGTCCTCTTGATGCACAAGAGTTGGCTCTCAGTCTTGTCTGTCTTTGTGTGCGTAAGACTGAGCACTTGCGGATTTGTACAGAGGGCTACGGTTCTTAGAAACCCAGGGTCTCACTTAAAACACAAAATTTCAAGGGGGTGATAATTAAAACATAAGAAGGCCAGCAACACGTGTTGTGTTGTTGTGGCAGGTTTCACTGGGAGTCTTCGCACCTGTAGATCTGTCCGGAGGGCTACAATGCTAGTTGCCTCACTTCGGTGATCGGACGAGAACCAGTATTTTCAACGTGGTATGGCCGGAGACGATAACTGGTGCCGCTTTGTTGTATATATACCTGGGGAGGGGAGAAGGGGCTGAACGACTACTTGGACACTTCTCTCTGAGGTCCGCGCAATAATTTAAAAGCATAGTGAGGATGCCAATAAATCGGTGGTCAACATTGTCCACCTCAATTGACATTGAGTAATAGAGAAGGAACATTCCTTCATTTAAAGCTAGTTTAGTGGTCTGCGTGTCAGTTGAGGTGGACACTGTTGACAACCTATTTATGGGCATCATACAGTTCAACAATCTTCCTGAATGCACGAGAGATCGCTGTGTCTTGTCTATCTTTGCGTGAGACTGAGCACTTGTGGGTAGGTCCGGAGGTCTCTCTCTCTCTCTCTCTCTCTCTCTCTCTCTCTCTCTCTCTCTCTCTCTCTTAGAAACTGAGAGCCTTAAAAGAAACGTGTACAGGGCTGAAGAGACTGAACACGTGAGGGATTGTCCGAAAGGCTATGGTTCTTAGAAACCAAGGGAAACGCTGAACAGAACGCTTAGCGCCTCCTTTGCCGAGTCTCTTGCCGCCTTTACCTCTACCAGACATGTTAGCAGTGCTAAATGCAGTGTTATGAATGAAAAATCGCGATGTCGACAAGGCTATTTATGCCTTTCCAGTGGTGGCGGCCATGTTGTTGACGCAATATGGCGTACATACTAAAGACGATTGGTTGGCGGGAAGCAGTGAGCGCCCAACCCAATTCTAGTTATGGTGTGGGCTGCACGAGGATTATGCGTGATCGCCACTAACAACAGACAGAAAGGAGCGCGTCAAACTTCGGATCTGGGCATTTCGGAGACAGGGGAAGCTTCTGAGAGTACAAATATTTTTTGGAGAATCCCTTTATAAATGAAAGTAGGTCGTGGCCTTCGGACTTAAAAAAAAAAATGGGGTACCTGCCCATGTGTGGGGCCTGTGTGGGTTGATGGGTCTTGGAGTGGGTGTGACTTGAGTACTGGGACTGGACTACAGGAGCAGAGCTATCGACCTGTGAGTCGCGCACCATATACCCAAAACACCGACTCCGTAACCCGGTGTCGGCCCAATTGGCGTCGGAATGAGGGGGAAAAGAACCATTGCCTAAAACCTGCATGTTCTGTGTCTGGACGCGACTGGAGGAATTATGGCAGTTGCCAGTCTGCAACGAAAGTATGACAGGGGGCGGGGACTGTTAGGTACGCAAATTCCCACCGAGAGACCCAGTAAAACAAGCCCAGTTGAAAAAGCCCATTAAAGCCAGCCCAGTTTGTCTAGCCAGCCCATTTCCCCGACTTGTAATAGTTGTAATAGAAGAGTGTGTGTGCTGTTTGTGCGTATAGAGACCAAAACTCGGGCGTGCAACCATCACCAGATGCTAACCGGCGTCTGTTGGGGTGGTCCTCTTGATGCACAAGAGTTGGCTCTCAGTCTTGTCTGTCTTTGTGTGCGTAAGACTGAGCACTTGCGGATTTGTACAGAGGGCTACGGTTCTTAGAAACCCAGGGTCTCACTTAAAACACAAAATTTCAAGGGGGTGATAATTAAAACATAAGAAGGCCAGCAACACGTGTTGTGTTGTTGTGGCAGGTTTCACTGGGAGTCTTCGCACCTGTAGATCTGTCCGGAGGGCTACAATGCTAGTTGCCTCACTTCGGTGATCGGACGAGAACCAGTATTTTCAACGTGGTATGGCCGGAGACGATAACTGGTGCCGCTTTGTTGTATATATACCTGGGGAGGGGAGAAGGGGCTGAACGACTACTTGGACACTTCTCTCTGAGGTCCGCGCAATAATTTAAAAGCATAGTGAGGATGCCAATAAATCGGTGGTCAACATTGTCCACCTCAATTGACATTGAGTAATAGAGAAGGAACATTCCTTCATTTAAAGCTAGTTTAGTGGTCTGCGTGTCAGTTGAGGTGGACACTGTTGACAACCTATTTATGGGCATCATACAGTTCAACAATCTTCCTGAATGCACGAGAGATCGCTGTGTCTTGTCTATCTTTGCGTGAGACTGAGCACTTGTGGGTAGGTCCGGAGGTCTCTCTCTCTCTCTCTCTCTCTCTCTCTCTCTCTCTCTCTCTCTCTTAGAAACTGAGAGCCTTAAAAGAAACGTGTACAGGGCTGAAGAGACTGAACACGTGAGGGATTGTCCGAAAGGCTATGGTTCTTAGAAACCAAGGGAAACGCTGAACAGAACGCTTAGCGCCTCCTTTGCCGAGTCTCTTGCCGCCTTTACCTCTACCAGACATGTTAGCAGTGCTAAATGCAGTGTTATGAATGAAAAATCGCGATGTCGACAAGGCTATTTATGCCTTTCCAGTGGTGGCGGCCATGTTGTTGACGCAATATGGCGTACATACTAAAGACGATTGGTTGGCGGGAAGCAGTGAGCGCCCAACCCAATTCTAGTTATGGTGTGGGCTGCACGAGGATTATGCGTGATCGCCACTAACAACAGACAGAAAGGAGCGCGTCAAACTTCGGATCTGGGCATTTCGGAGACAGGGGAAGCTTCTGAGAGTACAAATATTTTTTGGAGAATCCCTTTATAAATGAAAGTAGGTCGTGGCCTTCGGACTTTAAAAAAAAAAATGGGGTACCTGCCCATGTGTGGGGCCTGTGTGGGTTGATGGGTCTTGGAGTGGGTGTGACTTGAGTACTGGGACTGGACTACAGGAGCAGAGCTATCGACCTGTGAGTCGCGCACCATATACCCAAAACACCGACTCCGTAACCCGGAGTCGGCCCAATTGGCGTCGGAATGAGGAGGAAAAGAACCATTGCCTAAAACCTGCATGTTCTGTGTCTGGACGCGCGACTGGAGGAATTATGGCAGTTGCCAGTCTGCAACGAAAGTATGACAGGGGGCGGGGACTGTTAGGTACGCAAATTCCCACCGAGAGACCCAGTAAAACAAGCCCAGTTGAAAAAGCCCATTAAAGCCAGCCCAGTTTGTCTAGCCAGCCCATTTCCCCGACTTGTAATAGTTGTAATAGAAGAGTGTGTGTGCTGTTTGTGCGTATAGAGACCAAAACTCGGGCGTGCAACCATCATCAGATGCTAACCGGCGTCTGTTGGGGTGGTCCTCTTGATGCACAAGAGTTCGCTCTCAGTCTTGTCTGTCTTTGTGTGCGTAAGACTGAGCACTTGCGGATTTGTACAGAGGGCTACGGTTCTTAGAAACCCAGGGTCTCACTTAAAACACAAAATTTCAAGGGGGTGATAATTAAAACATAAGAAGGCCAGCAACACGTGTTGTGTTGTTGTGGCAGGTTTCACTGGGAGTACTGCGCACCTGTAGATTTGTCCGGAGGGCTACAATGCTAGTTGCCTCACTTCGGTGATCGGACGAGAACCAGTATTTTCAACGTGGTATGGCCGTAGACGATAACTGGTGCCGCTTTGTTGTATATATACCTGGGGAGGGGAGAAGGGGCTGAACGACTACTTGGACACTTCTCTCTGAGGTCCGCGCAATAATTTAAAAGCATAGTGAGGATGCCAATAAATCGGTGGTCAACATTGTCCACCTCAATTGACATTGAGTAATAGAGAAGGAACATTCCTTCATTTAAAGCTAGTTTAGTGGTCTGCGTGTCAGTTGAGGTGGACACTGTTGACAACCTATTTATGGGCATCATACAGTTCAACAATCTTCCTGAATGCACGAGAGATCGCTGTGTCTTGTCTATCTTTGCGTGAGACTGAGCACTTGTGGGTAGGTCCGGAGGTCTCTCTCTCTCTCTCTCTCTCTCTCTCTCTCTCTCTCTCTCTCTCTCTCTCTCTTAGAAACTGAGAGCCTTAAAAGAAACGTGTACAGGGCTGAAGAGACTGAACACGTGAGGGATTGTCCGAAAGGCTATGGTTCTTAGAAACCAAGGGAAACGCTGAACAGAACGCTTAGCGCCTCCTTTGCCGAGTCTCTTGCCGCCTTTACCTCTACCAGACATGTTAGCAGTGCTAAATGCAGTGTTATGAATGAAAAATCGCGATGTCGACAAGGCTATTTATGCCTTTCCAGTGGTGGCGGCCATGTTGTTGACGCAATATGGCGTACATACTAAAGACGATTGGTTGGCGGGAAGCAGTGAGCGCCCAACCCAATTCTAGTTATGGTGTGGGCTGCACGAGGATTATGCGTGATCGCCACTAACAACAGACAGAAAGGAGCGCGTCAAACTTCGGATCTGGGCATTTCGGAGACAGGGGAAGCTTCTGAGAGTACAAATATTTTTTGGAGAATCCCTTTATAAATGAAAGTAGGTCGTGGCCTTCGGACTTAAAAAAAAAAATGGGGTACCTGCCCATGTGTGGGGCCTGTGTGGGTTGATGGGTCTTGGAGTGGGTGTGACTTGAGTACTGGGACTGGACTACAGGAGCAGAGCTATCGACCTGTGAGTCGCGCACCATATACCCAAAACACCGACTCCGTAACCCGGAGTCGGCCCAATTGGCGTCGGAATGAGGAGGAAAAGAACCATTGCCTAAAACCTGCATGTTCTGTGTCTGGACGCGACTGGAGGAATTATGGCAGTTGCCAGTCTGCAACGAAAGTATGACAGGGGGCGGGGACTGTTAGGTACGCAAATTCCCACCGAGAGACCCAGTAAAACAAGCCCAGTTGAAAAAGCCCATTAAAGCCAGCCCAGTTTGTCTAGCCAGCCCATTTCCCCGACTTGTAATAGTTGTAATAGAAGAGTGTGTGTGCTGTTTGTGCGTATAGAGACCAAAACTCGGGCGTGCAACCATCATCAGATGCTAACCGGCGTCTGTTGGGGTGGTCCTCTTGATGCACAAGAGTTCGCTCTCAGTCTTGTCTGTCTTTGTGTGCGTAAGACTGAGCACTTGCGGATTTGTACAGAGGGCTACGGTTCTTAGAAACCCAGGGTCTCACTTAAAACACAAAATTTCAAGGGGGTGATAATTAAAACATAAGAAGGCCAGCAACACGTGTTGTGTTGTTGTGGCCGGTTTCACTGGGAGACTGCGCACCTGTAGATTTGTCCGGAGGGCTACAATGCTAGTTGCCTCACTTCGGTGATCGGACGAGAACCAGTATTTTCAACGTGGTATGGCCGTAGACGATAACTGGTGCCGCTTTGTTGTATATATACCTGGGGAGGGGAGAAGGGGCTGAACGACTACTTGGACACTTCTCTCTGAGGTCCGCGCAATAATTTAAAAGCATAGTGAGGATGCCAATAAATCGGTGGTCAACATTGTCCACCTCAATTGACATTGAGTAATAGAGAAGGAACATTCCTTCATTTAAAGCTAGTTTAGTGGTCTGCGTGTCAGTTGAGGTGGACACTGTTGACAACCTATTTATGGGCATCATACAGTTCAACAATCTTCCTGAATGCACGAGAGATCGCTGTGTCTTGTCTATCTTTGCGTGAGACTGAGCACTTGTGGGTAGGTCCGGAGGTCTCTCTCTCTCTCTCTCTCTCTCTCTCTCTCTCTCTCTCTCTCTCTCTCTCTCTCTCTCTCTCTTAGAAACTGAGAGCCTTAAAAGAAACGTGTACAGGGCTGAAGAGACTGAACACGTGAGGGATTGTCCGAAAGGCTATGGTTCTTAGAAACCAAGGGAAACGCTGAACAGAACGCTTAGCGCCTCCTTTGCCGAGTCTCTTGCCGCCTTTACCTCTACCAGACATGTTAGCAGTGCTAAATGCAGTGTTATGAATGAAAAATCGCGATGTCGACAAGGCTATTTATGCCTTTCCAGTGGTGGCGGCCATGTTGTTGACGCAATATGGCGTACATACTAAAGACGATTGGTTGGCGGGAAGCAGTGAGCGCCCAACCCAATTCTAGTTATGGTGTGGGCTGCACGAGGATTATGCGTGATCGCCACTAACAACAGACAGAAAGGAGCGCGTCAAACTTCGGATCTGGGCATTTCGGAGACAGGGGAAGCTTCTGAGAGTACAAATATTTTTTGGAGAATCCCTTTATAAATGAAAGTAGGTCGTGGCCTTCGGACTTTAAAAAAAAAAATGGGGTACCTGCCCCTGTGTGGGGCCTGTGTGGGTTGATGGGTCTTGGAGTGGGTGTGACTTGAGTACTGGGACTGGACTACAGGAGCAGAGCTATCGACCTGTGAGTCGCGCACCATATACCCAAAACACCGACTCCGTAACCCGGAGTCGGCCCAATTGGCGTCGGAATGAGGAGGAAAAGAACCATTGCCTAAAACCTGCATGTTCTGTGTCTGGACGCGACTGGAGGAATTATGGCAGTTGCCAGTCTGCAACGAAAGTATGACAGGGGGCGGGGACTGTTAGGTACGCAAATTCCCACCGAGAGACCCAGTAAAACAAGCCCAGTTGAAAAAGCCCATTAAAGCCAGCCCAGTTTGTCTAGCCAGCCCATTTCCCCGACTTGTAATAGTTGTAATAGAAGAGTGTGTGTGCTGTTTGTGCGTATAGAGACCAAAACTCGGGCGTGCAACCATCATCAGATGCTAACCGGCGTCTGTTGGGGTGGTCCTCTTGATGCACAAGAGTTCGCTCTCAGTCTTGTCTGTCTTTGTGTGCGTAAGACTGAGCACTTGCGGATTTGTACAGAGGGCTACGGTTCTTAGAAACCCAGGGTCTCACTTAAAACACAAAATTTCAAGGGGGTGATAATTAAAACATAAGAAGGCCAGCAACACGTGTTGTGTTGTTGTGGCCGGTTTCACTGGGAGACTGCGCACCTGTAGATTTGTCCGGAGGGCTACAATGCTAGTTGCCTCACTTCGGTGATCGGACGAGAACCAGTATTTTCAACGTGGTATGGCCGTAGACGATAACTGGTGCCGCTTTGTTGTATATATACCTGGGGAGGGGAGAAGGGGCTGAACGACTACTTGGACACTTCTCTCTGAGGTCCGCGCAATAATTTAAAAGCATAGTGAGGATGCCAATAAATCGGTGGTCAACATTGTCCACCTCAATTGACATTGAGTAATAGAGAAGGAACATTCCTTCATTTAAAGCTAGTTTAGTGGTCTGCGTGTCAGTTGAGGTGGACACTGTTGACAACCTATTTATGGGCATCATACAGTTCAACAATCTTCCTGAATGCACGAGAGATCGCTGTGTCTTGTCTATCTTTGCGTGAGACTGAGCACTTGTGGGTAGGTCCGGAGGTCTCTCTCTCTCTCTCTCTCTCTCTCTCTCTCTCTCTCTCTCTCTCTCTCTCTCTTAGAAACTGAGAGCCTTAAAAGAAACGTGTACAGGGCTGAAGAGACTGAACACGTGAGGGATTGTCCGAAAGGCTATGGTTCTTAGAAACCAAGGGAAACGCTGAACAGAACGCTTAGCGCCTCCTTTGCCGAGTCTCTTGCCGCCTTTACCTCTACCAGACATGTTAGCAGTGCTAAATGCAGTGTTATGAATGAAAAATCGCGATGTCGACAAGGCTATTTATGCCTTTCCAGTGGTGGCGGCCATGTTGTTGACGCAATATGGCGTACATACTAAAGACGATTGGTTGGCGGGAAGCAGTGAGCGCCCAACCCAATTCTAGTTATGGTGTGCGCTGCACGAGGATTATGCGTGATCGCCACTCCCAACAGACAGAAAGGAGCGCGTCAAACTTCGGATCTGGGCATTTCGGAGACAGGGGAAGCTTCTGAGAGTACAAATATTTTTTGGAGAATCCCTTTATAAATGAAAGTAGGTCGTGGCCTTCGGACTTTAAAAAAAAAAAAAAAAAAAACTGGGGTACCTGCCCATGTGTGGGGCCTGTGTGGGTTGATGGGTCTTGGAGTGGGTGTGACTTGAGTACTGGGACTGGACTACAGGAGCAGAGCTATCGACCTGTGAGTCGCGCACCATATACCCAAAACACCGACTCCGTAACCCGGAGTCGGCCCAATTGGCGTCGGAATGAGGAGGAAAAGAACCATTGCCTAAAACCTGCATGTTCTGTGTCTGGACGCGACTGGAGGAATGATGGCAGTTGCCAGTCTGCAACGAAAGTATGACAGGGGGCGGGGACTGTTAGGTACGCAAATTCCCACCGAGAGACCCAGTAAAACAAGCCCAGTTGAAAAAGCCCATTAAAGCCAGCCCAGTTTGTCTAGCCAGCCCATTTCCCCGACTTGTAATAGTTGTAATAGAAGAGGTGGTGTGTTTGTGCGTGCTGTTTGTGCGTAGTAGAGACCAGAACTCGGGCGTGCAACCATCATCAGATGCTAACCGGCGTCTGTTGGGATGGTCCTCTTGATGCGGACAAGAGTTCGCTCTCAGTCTTGTCTGTCTTTGTGGGGGGCGGTTGGGGACTGGGGGGGGGGGGGGGGGAAAAAAAAAATTCGGGGGTTATTTAAAAAAAAGGGGGGGGGGGCCACGGTTTTAAAAACCCGGGTTTCATTTAAAAACCCCAAATTTTCCCAAGGGTTAAATTTAAAACCCAAAAGGCCAGAACCCGGGTTTTTTTAATTTTTGGGGTTTTTCCTGGGAAAAGGGCACCGTTTTTGCCAAATTTAAATTATTTATTCATATAGAAAAGGATTTTAAATTTATATATAATTATTTTATAAAATATATATCCCAAAGGGGAAAGGGGAGAAGGGGCTGAACTACTACTTGGACATTTTCTCTTTAAAGGTCCGCGCGATAATATAAAGGCATGGGGGGGTCCCAATAAATCGGGGGAAAACTTTGTCCACCTCAATTGACTTTGAAATAGGAATGTACCCTCCTTCATTTAAAACTAAGTCATATCACAGAGTTTCAGTTGAGGTGAACACTGTTGACAACCTATTTATCGGCATCAATTATTTCAGTAATCTTCCTGAATGCACAAGAGATCGCTATGTGTCTTGTCTATCTTTGCGGAGACTGAGCACTTGAGGGTAGGGGGGGGAGGGGCTCTTCTTTTCTCTCTTTCCCCTTTTTCTTCTCTCTCTCTCCTTTTCTCCTCCCCTCTCTCTCCTCTCTCTATTAGAAACTGAGAGCCTTAAAAGAAACGTGTACAGGACTGGAGAGACTGAAGACTTGAGGGATTGTCCGAAGGGCTATGGTTCTTAGAAACCCAGGGAATCTCTGAACAGAACGCTTAGCGCATCCTTTGCCGAGTCCCTTGCCGCCTTTACCTCTACCAGACATGTTAGCAGTGCTAAATGCAGTGTTATGAATAAAAAATAGCGATGTCGACAGGGCTATTTATCCCTTTTCCAGTGGTGGCAACTTGTTGTTCACGCAATATGGAGGACATGCGAGAGACGATTTGTTGGCGGGAAGCAGTGAACGCCCAATCCAATTCTAGTACTGGTGTGCGCTGCACGAGGACTATGCGTAATCGCCACTCTCAACGGACAAAAGGGGCGCGTAAACTTCCGGATCTGGGCAGTTTCGGAGGCTGGGAATGCTTCTGAGAGTACAAATATTTTGGAGAATCCCTTTATAAATGAAAGTAGGTCGTGGCCTTCGGACTTAAAAAAAACAACTGGGATTCAATCGTCCATGTGTGGGGCCTGTTTGGGTTGGTTAATGAGTCTTGGAGGTGGGTTTGACTTGGAGTACTTGGGACTGGGCTACAGGGGAACGGGCGATCGACCTGTGAATCGCGCACCATATACCCAAATCACTGAATCCGAACCTGGAGGACGGCCCAATTGCCGCAGAATATGAGAAGGGATATTAACCAGTGCCTAAAACCCTGCATGTTCTGTGTCTGGACGCGACTGGAGGAATTATGGCAGTTGCCAGTCTGCAACGAAAGTATGACAGGGGGCGGGGACTGTTAGGTACGCAAATTCCCACCGAGAGACCCAGTAAAACAAGCCCAGTTGAAAAAGCCCATTAAAGCCAGCCCAGTTTGTCTAGCCAGCCCATTTCCCCGACTTGTAATAGTTGTAATAGAAGAGTGTGTGTGCTGTTTGTGCGTATAGAGACCAAAACTCGGGCGTGCAACCATCATCAGATGCTAACCGGCGTCTGTTGGGGTGGTCCTCTTGATGCACAAGAGTTCGCTCTCAGTCTTGTCTGTCTTTGTGTGCGTAAGACTGAGCATTTGCGGATTTGTACAGAGGGCTACGGTTCTTAGAAACCCAGGGTCTCACTTAAAACACAAAATTTCAAGGGGGTGATAATTAAAACATAAGAAGGCCAGCAACACGTGTTGTGTTGTTGTGGCGGGTTTCACTGGGAGACTGCGCACCTGTAGATTTGTCCGGAGGGCTACAATGCTAGTTGCCTCACTTCGGTGATCGGACGAGAACCAGTATTTTCAACGTGGTATGGCCGTAGACGATAACTGGTGCCGCTTTGTTGTATATATACCTGGGGAGGGGAGAAGGGGCTGAACGACTACTTGGACACTTCTCTCTGAGGTCCGCGCAATAATTTAAAAGCATAGTGAGGATGCCAATAAATCGGTGGTCAACTTTGTCCACCTCAATTGACATTGAGTAATAGAGAAGGAACATTCCTTCATTTAAAGCTAGTTTAGTGGTCTGCGTGTCAGTTGAGGTGGACACTGTTGACAACCTATTTATGGGCATCATACAGTTCAACAATCTTCCTGAATGCACAAGAGATCGCTATGTGTCTTGTCTATCTTTGCGAGAGACTGAGCACTTGAGGGTAGGTCCGGAGGTCTCTCTCTCTCTCTCTCTCTCTCTCTCTCTCTCTCTCTCTCACTCACTCTCTTAGAAACTGAGAGCCTTAAAAGAAACGTGTACAGGACTGGAGAGACTGAAGACTTGAGGGATTGTCCGAAGGGCTATGGTTCTTAGAAACCCAGGGAATCTCTGAACAGAACGCTTAGCGCATCCTTTGCCGAGTCCCTTGCCGCCTTTACCTCTACCAGACATGTTAGCAGTGCTAAATGCAGTGTTATGAATGAAAAATAGCGATGTCGACAGGGCTATTTATGCCTTTCCAGTGGTGGCGAACTTGTTGTTCACGCAATATGGAGGACATGCGAGAGACGATTTGTTGGCGGGAAGCAGTGAACGCCCAATCCAATTCTAGTACTGGTGTGCGCTGCACGAGGGCTATGCGTAATCGCCACTCTCAACGGACAAAAGGGAGTGCGTTAAACTCCGATCTGGGCGTTTCGGAGGCTGGGAATGCTTCTGAGGTACAAAATTTTGGAGAATCCCTTTTTAATGAAAGTAGGGCGTGGCCTTTGGACTTAAAAAAAAAAAAAAAACCCTGGGTCAATGTCCATGG
>JACEFZ010010780.1:327500-375488 GCA_014155875.1 Cepaea nemoralis | reverse complement strand
TTTTTTTTTTTTTCCCCCCCCCCCCCGGGGACCCAACCCCCACAAATTTTGGGTTTTTTTTAATTTTTTAAAAAAAAATTTATACTGGTCGGTTTTTGCAACTTTTTCTGTTTAAAAAAAAAGGCGGTATGTGAAAACCATTTTTCCATACTGTCTCACTATAACAAGCAGTTCACTTTAATATATAGTTGATCTTTATATAAGACTCAGGGAGTCTCCGTGTCGAAGTGGTTACGCCGACTGCCACACGCTATGAAGGTTGTGGGTTCGATTCCGGGTTATGATATTCGATTCAACAGTGGATAGTTTCTAGAAGACTCCTGGAGGTTTTCGAGAGAGCTGCGGAGTTCGTGCTTTGTGCGACGCTTTCGGCAGATTGCCCTGCGGAAAGCGACCTAGCTATATGGGATAAAACACCGTGCAATGAAGTCACTCTTCTTGCTTTTCAAACCCTCTTTAATACACATGACTCACCTTGTTTGCTCTTTAAGTTCAAGCCAGAGATGGTGCTTTGTTTGTCTTCAACGTTTCACCGCTGGTATATTGAATCAAAAGAGGTGATGTGTTGTTGATTCAACTTTCCTTAAACACCATACTGAAAACGGAGAGATAGGATGTGTTGGTGGCTTTAACTTTACATCAGTGGTATATAGAATCAATAGAAATAATGTGATTTTGGCTTCAACGTTTTATCGCTGGTATATTGAATCAAAAGAGGTGATGTATTGTTGATTCAACTTTCCATAAACACCATACTGCAAATTGAAAGATCGGATTTGTTGGTGGCTTCAACTTTACACCAGTGGCATATTGAATCAATAGAAATAATGTGATATTGGCTTCAACGTTTCAAAAACACCATACAGAAAACGAAGAGATGGGATTTGTTATTGGCTTCAACTTTACATCAGTGCTTTATTGAATCAAGAGAGATGATGTGATATCGGCTTCAACTTTCCAAGAGTACTGTATTGAATCAATATGTGATGCTGGCTTCAACTTTCCAAGAGTACTGTATTGAATCAATATGTGATGCTGGCTTCAACTTTCCAAGAGCAGTATATTGAATCAATAGAGACGATGTGATGTAGGCTTCAACTTTACATCGCGGTTATATTGAACATGAGAGAGCTGAATTGTTGGTGTTATCGGTTTCTATTAGTGGGACTTCAGTATGTACAAGAGGATAATTAAGTTAGTTGCATATCCTTTACAGGACATCGCAGTCAACACCAGGATTTTTGCTGTAATTATCTGCTTGCCAAGTTTACGTTCAGTAGTTTGCCGTGCTTTCTGAACGACCGGCACCCATACCATTTCGTAAAAGAACCAACTCAAGACGGTCTGCTGCCAAATCGCCCGCAGCTGTGTTTCGAAAGCGGGTATACTGGGATTACGAACTGCGTCTACAACACCTTCGCCGCGGATCAGACTACAAAGAGATTATACGGAGGAAAATAAAAGACAGCATGGTGTCTGCTGGCAAGTCACTCTATAAATCTTCTCGACCTTTGTTGCACTTAAGTAAGCAATAGAGTCTGAAAGTGGTCGCAAAGAGAAGAGAAAGGCTTCGATATGTAATCAACCGTAGCTGAACTGAGACATTCACAGCATCTACACTATTTGACTTCGACTGGAGGACCGAGAGCTTATGGGCTTTTCATGAGTGCTAAGACATGGATTCTTCACTTTAATCATAATTATACTACAGCTAAGGAGCCCGACGCAAAGTGGTTAGTGCGCATGCCTGCAATAACAGTTCAGATTAAATATCTAACAGAGTGGGTTTGATTGTTGCCCAATCAGCACTTCTGGGGTCTAACCACCTCTTGAAAATGGCTACCAATTGTGACAATTTTCTGAAATTTATTTCGTGGGAGAACAGGTGTGGAAGGTAACTGACTACCTCAAATCATATATCACATAATTGAATATATGAAGCCCAATACTTCAGTCCAACGGCAGTATATGTTATGGTACTACCTTAGCCTACTTTTCATTTTCTTTAAAACTAGAGGTAGGTCACTAAGTGAGAAAAATTGCTAAGAATGTATGCATGTCTTTCTTGCCATAATGAACCTCTCATTAAACGTGCTATTGTGTTTATTTTTAGTCCGTGCCCGTGTTTTAATGTCACAGAGCTTAATATTCTATTTCCTGTTATTCCATTATCGTGATGCAGGTGTGTCAATAAAACAGAAACCATTTCCAGGGCGGTTAATCCTACTTTATTTCTGTTTTGTCCCTTTTATTTCTCCTGTTCTGTGTCTTGAGTTTTAATGTCAGCAAACACAGGGAATGGGTTACACCAGCGTTTAAATGCGACATAAAGAAACGCTCCTATTTTCTCTCATCTAGCAACAAAACATCCGCCATGCTAATAAAGAAGGTGGCTAGAGTCAGCGAAATTTATAGCTAGTTAATTCTTACTGTAAAACAGAGGTCTTGCACTGGTAGACATTTGGACATATAAATATTTGCCTTTATGCCAGAGGATCTGTGTAGACTGTGCTGCCTAAATTGCGTTAAAGACAATAACGTGCATTGGGGAGGTATGAGAGGTATTGCTCGAGATGGTATACTAGATGTCTGAGTAAAGGTGCTCATTTGGTTTTTTAATGGAGGAGGAGGAGGAGGAGGAGGAGGAGGAGAGCGAAAGTAGGTTGAGATGGAGGTGGAGATGCAGAAGGAGAGGGAAGAAGAAGAAGAAGAAGAAGAAGAAGAAGAAGAAGAAGAAGAAGAAGAAGAAGAAGAAGAAGAAGAAGAAGAAGAAGAAGAAGACGAAGAAGATCATCAACAACAACAACAACAATTACAAACACACATAAACACACACACACACGCACACACACACACACACACACACACACACACACGCACGCACACACACACAGAGCCAGATAAACCACACAAAAAAAAAGAATAACAAACCAAGAAAGAAAAATAAAAAGCGAATTCGGGACACGAAGAAGAATTACAGCAGGAACAAAACCATGAGCAACACACAAGAAGACCAATAATAAGGACAAGAAGCAAGAACACACTAATAAACAAGAGGAGCAAGCAATTAAATACACACACTATGAATACGCGTCCGACCGCCCTCATGACCGCCCATCACCTGTAACTAACTAGTCCGCTAAGAAGAATGTCAGGTGTAGGACCTGTAACTTGCAACACAGTGCGAAGTAGAACTTTGTCACACAGCGCGTCCTATAGGTAACTGGTTCAGTTAGTTAATTGTATATACTTTAGAGGACGTGGCAGTCAACCCCATAATTTTTTAGCTGTGTGTAATCTATTGGCAAGTTAACGTTCAGTAGTTTGCCATTGCTTAACTGGTTCAGTGCCAAACAATCAAGTAGGTGTGAACCAAACGTTGTACACAATCTCATGAACATGTATATTAATGTAACATTCCGTTCCCTGAACATTGAAATTTTGTGACACAAAGTAAATAACACGAAGACCCTAGTATGGCGATATATCGTCCTTCTGTCCACATAGGAATTCACATATGGTGATATATTATCCGTCGACACTGAATCATTTAATGCTAGCTTCGTGTCCTTTCACAACCATACCATGTTTTCTTCTTTTGTTTTATTTCTTTGGGGCGGTTTGTTTAGGCAATTTTATTTTCAGTAATGTGGCATTGCTTTCTGAACGTCCAACTCTAAATCCTTTGTGAAAATCAACGCAACACGACATGATTCCAAATCGTCGGCGGCTTACTTCCATCCTGGTATTGCGAAATTCCATTTACTAACCTTAAACGGCACTCGCCGACAGAGAACATTTTATCGGTCTTTAAAGAAAGGGCAATTTTACTCCGCTTAAGCCGTATTTGATGCGGGGTGCCAGATCCATATTAAGCACTGGACAGGAGAAGAGGTAAATACCGCACCGAACGCCTTTACCTTCCAGAACATTTCCTATTACCCTAGTCGAGACTGGGTCGACCTGTCAACCTAAGTCAATTTAAAACAAACATTCCTCGCGAAGAGGATTCGTACACATTGCCACAACGCCATTAGGCTAACGCGCTTGCCCCTGCGATACCCTCGGCCACCCTTATCCGTCTAGTGTGCATTTATTCAAAAAACATTTTACTGATTCAGTGCCAAACAAAACGTAGGACACAGCCACACATGCTGCACAATTAATGGAACAAGTACTTATTCATTCATTCATACATTCATTCATTCATTCATTCATTCATTCATTCATTCAGTAGCATGTCCTTTGCAGAACCGCGCTCCCATAACAACCTTCCGGAAAACATCCCGATCATAAGCAAGATGTCCCGCGTCCGATACACCCATCTGGAGATCATCCGCAACATCCTGCGCCCATCTTTTCTTTGGCCTTCCTCTTCCTCTCTTCCCAGGCGCATACCCTTCCATTATTGTTCTCTCCAAACTTTCGTGACGTTTCAAGTGACCAAAATATTTCAATTTTCTTTGTTTTATCGTCTTTAATAGCCAGCCAAGAAACCATAACAATCATGATAGAAAACAATAAGAAAGAGATCTGGTGGCGAGACCCCCAGGCCAGGCAGATCAGATAGCACTGGGGAAGAGTGTGACACAGGGACCAGAACAAGTACTACATAATGTAAATTTCCGTTCACTGAGCACTGAAAATGCGGAAGATACCACAAAACAAATCAAATAACACGATGACCTCAGTATGGCGATATGTCGTCCTTCTGTCCAAATAGAATATATAATCCCTCAGCCCTGTATCAGTTAAGTAAATAATACAACTATAAAGGTGACAATATCTGGGAAACTTGGCGATTGCAGACTTCACATTGTGGGCACCAATTTTCTTTAGCAAACTGTAGCGGGAGAAGGGTGTTAGTGGACCTTTTGAATTCTGCTTGACTTTCAATGATCAAGAATCCCGACGCAAAGGAAGGGTCATATTTCGCCGTGCTTGTCTGCATCTATACGCTATGTGCCTACGGGCCACTTTCTTTAAGCGTTATATATTATCATATTACCAGTTCAAAGACATTATCTCAATACCAACTGTTATCACATTACGAGCTCAAAACTATTATCACATTGCGGGGGGGGGGGGGGGGGGGGGGGGGTGGGGGGGACGAATTAGTGGTCTCGGGGTATGGTGTCCGTTTCGAATGCTTGAGCAAACCCCTGTGAGGGCCGGGATTTTTTCACATGGACTTCTTGAAACAAAATTTCCCCTGGTCTCTGGGTAGTGAGATCGGACGCCCGTGTGTATTGTTGCGCTCATAAACAATCCAACTTGGCAGTTGTAAATCGAAAAAGAGTAGCACAACGCCGCTGCCCGGGAAAAATTTCGAGTTAACAATCTACCCAAAGTATTTCAGGATTCTCGCCAACGCTACGGAGTTCTTGCACTGAGCTGAGTTTCTCCAGACTCAGGCTTGAGTTAGGAGTAGAACGGAGCACTTATGGGTTACACCCGTGTGCCGTGATGTTGATCCGTCGACTAAACTATTATCACATTACTAATCTAGGTCAATGCGCGTAATTATTCTGGAGTGCCTAGAGTTAACGACACCCAATTCTTACTTGTCCTTCGCAGGACGCTGCGATCAACCCTAGTATTTATTGGCTGTTTGTAGTTTTCTAGGCAAGTTTACAGCCAGTGTGTTGACATTGGTTTCTGAAAGGCCGACGCTCAAAACATTGTGAAAATTAACGTAAAATGATCTGCTGACACATTTCCCACTGCAGACATCGCACGCGACATGTCGGTTTGTGAAACTGTGTTTTCTACCCATAAGAAAAAGATAAGTGTTTTGTTGTTTAGCTCGCTCGCTTTCAGATCAAGCGTAGTCCATATATGTCCTACTATTTCTGGTGCACTGGTCTGACTTTTGAGCGTGGGTTAGATTTCCATGTTGCCAGGCCTTCCTCGCCATCAGGAGAACTCACTCGACTTCTACTTGTAATGTACGTCCCCAAGTCAAGGAAGACAAGTCAACATTTTAGCCCAACTGACCGGTGTAGGGGATGAACCCGCCACCTCGGCATCAGCGCACCGGCGTTTAAGAGCGAGAGTTCTTATCCATTATGCCATGCAGACTTTAATTACTTTGTTTTGTCTTTATGAGCTAGGTTTCCATTTGATATAAAATTATATGACTATATCTCTTCTTCTGTGTATCCACCTAGTAGAGGTAGGAGAGATTGTGCGTTCCAGTGACTCCTAGAGCTATGCTGGCATTAGCGGAGCTACCAGTAAGGTCTCCCATGTCGCACAGGTCAAGGGATATGAACCAGACACAGTTATTTATAAACCCGGTGCCTTGTAGATAGACTGGGCAGAGTCAAAGGCCGGGGAGAGCAACCCGAAACATATGCTTGTCGAAGCCGGATGTACAGAGCCACGGACTTGAGGTAACAATCCAACACATATCATTTAATAATGATACCTTTCTGCTAAACTATGTACTTACACAGTTGTATCTTCACCTACATGAATGTGAAATCTCAGTTTCATAACTTCAATGACATATGCTTTATGTCACTTAGCAGTTATTTTTCTAGCTTCGCAGCAACCCAGGGCATCAATTTAAGAATTTGTAGACATTCTAAACCATGTGACAACCAGTAACCAAGTCTTATATTCCCGAAACTGAGCCTAACCAAAGCTCCACTTCCTGTTTCTGTAGACGCTCTCCGCATTCAGGTATCTATCCCCAAAAGGACAGAGTCATAAATTCTCCGTCAGGTAAGTATCAAGCCACAGAGGCCTGCAGAAGAAGCCAAACCATCTAAATCCATGACATCTGCAGTGAAACCTGAGAAGTACTCTCAGACATCGCAGACGACACCATCCGTGACAATTTTCTAGGTAACAATAAATTACTTTTAGATGTGTTATCCCTGTATCCTTGTATCTAATTCCTACTTTTTCTGGATTAAGAGATAGAAGAAGGATGTTTTCTGTTAAGTTCATACCGTCTAATGGTTATGAATATGCGGGTTGTTTTTCTCGATGCTTCTTTAATGTATTGTGGTAACTCATTGCATTTCAACATGGGCGTTAGCATTTGACAAGAAAATAAGAAGACACATTTTACACATAAGTAGCAAACGCAGTGTGCCACAGGATGTATAATGTCTCCAGTTCTTTTTCCTTACACACGGAAAATATTTCAAGAATTTTAGAAGATAGAAGAGGAATAACCATTGGGGTCATAAAACCAATAACATTAAATATGCGGATGATACGGTATTGATTGCAGACAATGAATAGAATCAGCTACTATTTAGTAGATGCGGTTGGTGTACACATTGAATAACTAACCTGTTGCAAGATCGAAAACACAATGACCAATAAAAAGATGTTAATAGCAACGAGAAAACGAGTGTTGATGTGCTACACAGAACATGAACTTTTAAATGGATGTGAAACGTGGACAAAGAGCAGACTAGCTGAAAAACAACTAATGAGTTTCAGAAGAAAATGCAAAGAATACCATGGATGGACAGACATAAAATTCAATGAGCAAGCCCTACAAGAAACACATAGAAACAGTAAACTGATTAGAGAAATTAGATGCAGGCATTAAACATTTTTGGACCAGTTATAGGAATAAATCAATTATAGGAAGGTGAAACGAACAAGGAGAAGACATAGAAGAAAATATATGTATAGTTTGGTCACATTACATGGTCGAGAATAGAGCTTGGAGCTGATCCACGACTCAGGTGGTCGTGCCAGATGGCGAAACATGAATACCCACGCCTATCGGCATGGCACATGATGATGATGAGCAAACATAGCAGTTTCTGTACTTCTTTATTCGCCTTCAGACGTCAGGGTGAATTATTCCACACACACACAAAAACAGCATTATGTGAAACTACAGATAGTGATCTGTATGTCGATTACGTCTTCTTGTTCTTGTTGTTATTGAACAATGTGTTGATGTTGTTGTTGTTGATTTGTCGTCGTCGTCGTCGTCGTTGTCGTTCTTCTTCTTCTTCTTCTTCTTCTTCTTCTTCTTCTTCTTCTTCTTCTTCTTCTTCTTCTTCTTCTTCTTCTTCTTCTTCTTCTTCTTCCTCCTCCTCTTGTCCAGTAAAGAACGCCGCTTACATCATGTCATCCCGGAAAATTTCTCTGTCCCGGGTCATGACCCATTTCTCTTACATATTTATGCCCAAGGTGCTTTTAATCTCTTGTGCTCATCTTCGTGCTGGTGAACCTCAGCCTCGTCTTCCAGGAACCATTGCTTCCATCACTGTTATTTCCAAAGCACGCTGGGGTTTAATATAGCCCAAATATTCAAGTTTCCGCAACATAAGTCTATTCTATCTTTACTTCTCAGATTACAACTAAGAAGTTATCATGTCATAAAAACAAATCTTGATTCCAAAAGAGTCTACAAGGAGCAGAGATACATCACACAGGAAACATAGAATAACATAGCTAATAGATGGTCGCAGAAAATTAAAGTCTTTTTTGTTTAGAAACAGATAGGGTTACATTTTAAAAAAAATAACTAGACGAGGAAATTCAGAAGTACGATCAAGAGGACAAGAAACATTTTGTAATGTATACTTGGAACAAAATATCTCATGGATGAGACACAGGTTGAGCACTTTGAGGCCACTAAGACAGTTCATAAATAAACAAAACATGTATTGTTTTGCGCTCATAGAAGTAAATAAAAGGGATAGAAGACGTACTAGACAAATAAACATTGAAAGCTATGCTTACTATACGGGATTCGAACCTGTCACCTCCAAATGACGATATCGCCTCACTGCTGGAACATGTGTACCTCGACGCCTGATCAACTAGACACCCCTGCAAAAGTGTCTTGATTAGCTAGGTCTATAATGCACATGAACCCACAACTATTGAATGTGGACATAATTCGTATCTAACCACTTATCAACTGTTGTAACAAAATAGAACATCTAAGTTGCAAAGTAGAGATTGAGACATGTTCAAGGACATCAGACAATACCAGACACAATCAGACCTTAATTATATGTAAAACATAACAAATGTGATGATACTTTAGCAGCAAATATTATTCGAATGGAATGAAGATTGTGGGTGAATGTAGGGAGATATATCAAAGAACCTAAATAATATTACTAAAAATGTATTAATTGAAGTACGGTTAGCCTTTCGAAGTTCGAGGAAAGGGAAGGTACCAGGTTGTGACAACTTAACGGCGGATCTAGTCCGGGCAGGAGAAACTAGTTTCCATATCTGTCACGCCCTTTATGTGAAAATCTGGGACAGCACTGATTGAACTAACACATCGAAGAGAACACACAATCTTCGCCACTCTCCAAAGAAAAAAAAGAGATTAAAAACGGTTCAACAACTAACGTACTATATATGCTTCTAGCCATCTTGACAGATGATAGTTATTGTGCTTAATAATATTTCTATAGCACAAAGAATGAGCTTAATTGTAGAGGACGCGTGTTGTCCATGCAGCGTAATCACTGTCTCATTCTGCCTAGTTTACTCTAGAGGAAAGGTAACATCAATACATCTGGAAGAAGACCAGTTGCAGAAGCTGTTGATCAGGAAAGCAATGATCTACTGTCCGACTATCGGAGTTTCGATCCTAGACCAGTTGTCGACCAAGGCTTAGGGCTTTGTCTGTCTTGCCCTGCCTTTAGGTCGTATGTCCTTGCACTAGGATAAGGCTTGTATAATCCCAATTGCGCTCTTCCGCCCGAAGCCGTTGGCACAATGTGAGGTGTCGGGTTTGGTGAGCGCCGCCCAACATTCGGCTTCAGCCGTCTCTGTGACGAAGAAAATACGAATGCTATTCGTAATCCCGCATACCACGTTCGAAACACAGCTGCGGACGATTTGGAAGCAGACCGCTTTGCGTTGGTTTCCATACAATGATTTCATTGCCGGTAGTTTAGAAAGCTATGGCAAACTACTGAACATAAACTTTCCCAGAAATCACAAACAGCCAAACATGCACAGGTTGACTACAACATCCTGTAAAGGATATGCATCTAACTTTAAAGATCAATAAATAAATATAAAATTTTGGTTTATCACTATCATGTGTCCTATAAGCTGCCGTAGATGTTGGTGTATCTCAAAAGAACACGTTCCTGGTGTTCTGAATCACGTCAGTTGCAGATATACCTCATGCAATCGTCTCTGTCCATGCAACATCGTTTCTCACCGTCTGCCCTTGTTTCTTCTGTCATTGATCTTTCTAGTTGTAACAATATTTTACATCGCCTAACTTCTTATTACATAACGAAAGCGCCTTGTCTTATTTATATATGTATATATAATGGTCTAATTGTTTCGACCTATTCCAGGCACTCGTTATTATTATTTGTTTGCTTGCCTTCGCTCGTACCCCCTGCCATTAGGCGAACTGACTCCGAATTTAGAGGTTGTTTAAGAACGAACAGTTTTCTCCATTCGGAGATCATGTGCTGATCATGTGACGCAACGGATATTTAGTGTGACTAAGGATCAAAATATTCCAGACAGTCGTCGATAGTTACTCTGGCAGTCTAAGGTATTCGCAACATGCACGTCTCTGAAACTACATTTCCGCTACCTCCAAATTCACCTTAGTGAATTGTAGCTGATGACACACAGCGTATGTGTGGTTGACAGCGTAATATCATAGTATCACACCATAGGTAAATTTCACACACAATTGTAAGTTATAGTGACATAAATAAATAAAGATTTAACAAAAGCACAGAATATATGGTAATTTCAAGAGAAGGAATGGCTAAAATCTCTGGTCACATACAATTAGATAATATGACCATTAAAAGAACGGAAACATACAAATACCTGGGTACAATCTTCAACTGTTCCAAAATAATAAGGGAAGAAATACAAACTAGAATCAATTCTGGAAATAAGATATACTATGCAGTACAACATCTGCTAAAATCAAATGCGTTATATCGTAACACCAAAATCACAATATACAAAATACTGATCAGACCAGTTGTGCTGTATGGCTCTGAACCCTGGAGTACAACGAAAGGAGACGAAGCCTTGTTACAAACCTTTGAGAACAAAGTCTTAAGACGCATCTTTGGATCCATTAGGGATACACAAAGTGGAGATGGAAAAGAAGAAGCAACAAAGATATTTATGATCTGTTTAAGTCCCCACTAATCACTGGTATCATGAAAGCTAATAGACTACAATGGCTGGGGCATACAGAAAGAATGGAAGATAAAAGGGAAACAAAACTCGCTTACACTCAGGAAATAAATGACCGTAGACCCCGAGGAAGACCAAGAAGACGGTGGAGAGATAATATACATACAGACCTACAAGCATTGGAATCGACGACTGGCAAGAGAAGGTCAACCAGAGAGACGAATGGAGACGGCTTGTATCTGCAGCAAAGAACCTCAATGGCGAGGAAAGCTTGCTTGCTTGCTTGTGTTCGTTGGCTTGAGCTCCAACGCGAAGTCCTGTATGTTGGATGAAGGCATCCTGTTGTCCAACATCAGTGTGATGTCATACAGGACCTGAGGTTTGCGTCAGTATCCGTTGTCCTATGTCTGGCTTATTGGTGTGCAGACTAGTGGTTCCTCGCCGTACAGGCAGACACTCTCCGACTTCGGAGGAATCGGCGAGCTATCTGACTTTAGCCAGGACCCCGAAGGGACCTGTTACCCATGACGCTCGACGAGGACGCGTCAATAGGTCTTGGCCAGTATACAACCCGGCCCTGGTGCCTTGGAAACACCTCTGCGTCCCGCTCGGAATGCTGAAGAAGAAGAAAAGTGAAGAACTTAAAAGAATGGTGAATGTATTTATTTCCTTTCAAAGGGGCGTAATGCATTAAAACAGATTGTTTATTGAATTATGTGATTACATCCCTTGGAACAGAATTGTGATTAAACACATCATCCATAGAATAATGAGAATAATAATATGGCTTCGTCGGCCATATGATTGATCCCAATCGCTGCGGATTATAATATTTAGATTAATAAACAATGTTAGCCTGGGTATCTGAGATAAGTAGGACATTTTGTTCATTTTGTTCATTTTCTTTTCATTGTCCTAAGAGGTAAGTATCGTTCTATTCTTCTCATTCAGATTTCATGACCTTAATATAGTCATTGTAGTGTCTTTCCGCCTGCTCCGTGGCGAAGGATTACGGACGCAATTCGTAATCCGGCATATCCGCTTTCGAAAGCGGATAGGTCGGCGATTTGGCAGCAGACACCCTTACGTGTTTTTTTTTTGGGTGGGGGGGGGGGGGTGCTGCGTGGTCTCGAGGTATGGTGTCCGCCTCGAGTGCTGGAGATCCCTGGTTCATTCCCCGTTTATACCGGGATCTTTTTCTCATGGACTTCTAGTAATAAATTTCCCCTGGTTTCTGGGTAGTGAGATCGGACGCCCGTGTGTAGTGTTGCGCTCGTAAAAAGTCCCTTGGCAGTTGGAAATCGAAAAAGAGTAGCCTAACGGCGCTGCCCGGGCAAAATTTCGAGTTAAACATCTACCCAAAGTATTTCAGGATCCTAGCCGGTGCTACGGATTTCATGCACTGAGCTGAGTTTCTCCAGACTCAGGTTTGAATTAGGAGGAGAACGGAGCACTTATGGGTTGCACCCGTGTGCGGTGATGTTGATCCATCGACTAAACTAAACTAAACGTTGGTTTTTTACCAAATGCTATGGGTCGTCAAGAAAGGTCGTCAAGAACGAAATGGCAAACTACTGAACATAAGCATGCCAAGAGATGACAACAGCGAAACATGCTGGTGTTGACTGCGACGTCCTGTAAAGGATATGCAACTCATTTTTTAAAACATCTTTCCGGTATTTATATGTAGTGGTTTGCGTATTTGTTTGCTGATGAAGACTAGTTCCCCCAATGCCCAATGTTTTTCCGTCATTGCGTTCTGTAAAGCTGCATTACTTTTAATGTTATTTTGTATTGCTAACAAGGTTAGTCAGCGGTACAAGAGAGAAGATAACACCACGGGATGGGCAACCAGCAGAAAGAGAGACAGAACATGACAGGGATTCATAGCAATGAAATCTTCATCACGGAGATGGGGGTTTATTTGTTTCATAAATCTGCAAATGTGACCACTAATTGGAAGATAAGATGGACAGTTTCGAATGCATGAAACTGTGGATAAGAGAGCTCTTTCTTTAACACCGTCTGTGCTGATGCCAAGAAGGCGGGTTCAACCCCTACATCGGACAGATGGACTAAAGTGTTGACTTCTCGTTTTTGATTTGGGTACGTAAATTACAAGTACCTGATTGCGAGAGACTGGTAATCAATCAATCAATCATGTGCCATGCCGGAAAGCGTGGGCGGTCATGACTCGCCATTTCACTCGATCACCAGTGTCGTGGATCAGCTCAGTGTTCCTGTCTCGTCCATGCCATGTGGCCAAGCCATCCAGGTATTTTCCTCTCGGTCTTCCTCTTGGTCTGTTCCCCTCGATCTTGCCAGATGTCACTAAGTTCTCCAACCCATTTCTTCTCATAACATGTCCAAAACAACTTTGACTGTCTACGTCTAATTTCTCTAATCAGTCTACGATGTTCATTTGTCTCCTGTAGTACTTGGTCATTGGTTTTTCTGTCTGTCCATGGTATTCTTTGCATTTTCCTCAGAAAGCTAATCCATATGCACAAATCAGTCCGGTACACTAAAGCAATAGCAAATGTATTGACTACGCTTGAGTTCAAAGTGGGCGGACGCAATGCATGAAACTTGTGTTTCTCTTTATACCGTTAAAACGATGTATTTATTTATGTATTTATTTATTTATTTAATTGGAGTCAGGTCTTAGTCAGATATGACTGAGCTACCGTATGACAGTAGACGGTACTACCTGCTTTCTGTCAGCGCCGAATGTTGGGCGGCGCTTACCAAACCCGACACCCCACATTGTGCCAACGGCTTCGGGCGGAAGAGCGCAATTGGGAGGGTACTAGCCTTATCCTGGTGCGAGGAAATGCAACCCAAAGACAAAATAAGTCATGGCAGGGCAGACCAGGCCCTAAGCCTTGGTTGGCAGCTGGTCTAGGATCGAAGCTCCGACAGGCGGACAGTTAGAGCATTGCTTTGCTGATCCGGCAGCTTCTGCAGCTTGTCTTGTTCCAGATGTATAGGTGTTAACTTTCCTCTGGAGTGAACTAGGCAGGCCGAGAGAGGGATCATGCTGCATGGGCAACACATGGTTTCTTTATTTTAGCCCAGGCTTTGTGCTATGGAGAGGCAATAACTCCATCCCTGGTCTTAACCGGTCTCGGAATCAAAGCGAGAGGCAACTGTTACGGGTTATAAGTCCTTGTCAGTTGGCGTAGACATGGGGCGCCACGCGTTGCCTCTGACGGTGGGAGACACCTACAGGTGTCACTGATCAGCTACCGCCCGCCTCAAGCTGGGCAGCCCCCGGCCAATTGGGTGCTGATCCGCCACAGCCTGCCTGCTTCAATGGGTGCTTGGGGCTAGGACAAAATCTGAATCGCAGGCTGTAAAACCAATGCACCAGGTACTAATAAAAAGAATAATAGAAACCTCAAGCTACGGCTTGCAACCTGGAACGTGAGAACCATGTGTCCAGGATTTTCCACTGACTTGACAAATATTGACGATGTGAGAAAAACGGCTGTGATTGATGCTGAACTCAATCGTCTTAACATTGATATTGCTGGCCTGCAGGAGACTCGCCTCGCTGAGGAAGGGTCACTCAGGGAAAACAATTACACCTTTTTTTGGAAGGGAAGAGGGCAGGCAGAAAAAAGGCAACACGGTGTGGGCTTTGCAGTGAAGAATTCGCTACTGGGAATGATTGATATCCCAGCTGGAGGTAATGAAAGATTATTATCACTGCGCTTGGCAACCTCTTGTGGATTTGCCACCATTCTCACTGCATATGCACCGACACTCACTTCCTCTGATGATGTGAAAGATACGTTCTATGAGCAGCTAGACTCTGCGATCAAGGCAGTTCCAAAATCCGACTACATTTATATGCTCGGTGATTTCAATGCTCGTGTGGGCAAGGACTCGAGTTCATGGGCAGTGTGCCTTGGAAAATACAACATCGGTCGCATGAATGATAATGGGCAAGGGCTGCTGGAGCATTGCACTAGAAATGACCTATGTATTACAAACTCCTTTTTTAAAACAAAAGAGATGCATAAGGTCACATGGAAACATCCAAGATCCGGCCATTGGCATCAGCTGGACTTCATTATCACACGGAGACAACATCTGAACCATACATCATTAACTCGAAGTTACCACAGTGCTGACTGTGATACAAATCATTCTTTGGTTGTTGCAAGGGTTAGACTGAGACCAAAGAGAATCTACACAGCTAAACACAAGTCTAGCCCCAGGATTATTATTATTAACACTCACGATCCTGGAAAGTGCTTTGAATTTCAACAGCAACTTGAGGACGCTTTCAATGATACATCAGAAAATTGTATAGTAAATGATAAATGGAGTAAACTTAAGGAAACTATTTATAAAACAGCGGTAGGGGTTTACGGCACTGTGGATCATAAGAGGCAGGACTGGTTTGCGGCAAACAGCCAGATACTGCAGCCCTTGATTGATAAAAAGAAGATAGCTCTCTTAAGAAACAAGGAAAGACCAACGCGTAACACTCTGAGTGAGCTGAAGCAAGCGAGGAAGGATGTACAAAAGGCTGCCAGGCAGTGTGCGAATGACTATTGGATCAAGTTATGTGAGTCCATTCAAATCGCAAGTGATAAGGGAAACATCAGAAGCATGTATGAAGGGATAAAGAAAGCCTGTGGTCCAATGATCAAAAGAAGTGCACCGCTGAAAACCTTGACTGGAGAAATCATCACTGATAAGAAACAGCAGATGGATAGATGGGTCGAGCACTATTTAGAGCTTTACTCAAGTGAGACCAAGCTGGCGGATGATGCCCTCAACGCCATAGAGGCCCTGCCAACTCTTGACCACCTGGACACACTTCCCACTATAACAGAAGTTAAGTGTGCTATAAATGAGCTTGCATCTGGCAAGGCTCCAGGTAAGGATGGGATTCCAATAGAGGTGATCAGGAGTGGGCAAGACACCCTCGCTCTACAGATCCACCAGCTAATAGAGCTATGCTGGCGAGAAGGACAAGTCCCACAGGATTTCAAAGATTCAAACATCATAACGCTGTACAAGAACAAGGGAGATCGGAGCGACTGCAACAACTATAGGGGTATCTCACTTCTGTGTATTGTTGGGAAAGTATTTGCCAGAATTGTCCTGCGCAGACTTCAAGTCCTGGGAGATCAAGTCTACCCCGAATCACAGTGCGGCTTCCGTCAGAACCGGTCTACCATTGATATGATATTCTCATTGCGACAGATGCAAGAAAAATGCCGGGAACAAAATCAGCCACTGTTTATTGCCTTCATCGACCTCACAAAGGCATTCGATTTGGTCAGTCGTGAGGGTCTGTTCAAAGCACTAAAGAAGATTGGCTGTCCACCAACTCTTCTGTCCATTGTGGAATCGTTCCACACAGGCATGAAGGGTATAATCAAGTTTGATGGCTCAACTTCAGAAGAGTTTGAAATCAAGAGTGGAGTTAAGCAAGGTTGTGTACTAGCCCCCACCCTCTTTGGGATATACTTTTCACTTCTACTGAAATATGCCTTTCGTGATCAGGATGACGGTATATACATTCACTCACGCTCAGATGGTGGCCTCTATAATGCTCAGAGATTGAAGGCCAAGACCAAAATTAGCAGGGTACTAATCAGAGAGTTGCTTTTTGCGGATGATGCTGCGATTACGACCCACTCTGAGGAAGAATTACAACATCTACTATCTGCATTCTCCAATGCTTGTTCTGAATTTGGTTTAACAATTAACAAAAAGAAGACACAGATTATGTCACAAGGTGCACATGGTGTACCATCAATCTTTATTGACGACGCCGAACTGGAGATAGTAGACCATTTTACATATCTTGGATCAGAGGTAAATAGCAAATTATCCCTCGATCAGGAAATCAACATCAGGATTGGCAAGGCAGCAACAACAATGAACATGTTAGCAAAAAGAGTCTGGGAGAACAGGAAGCTTACTGCCAAAACAAAAGTCCTCGTCTACCAAGCCTGTGTCCTTAGTACTCTTCTTTATGGCAGTGAAACCTGGACAACTTACTCACGCCAAGAGAAACGTTTAAACAGCTTTCATATGCGGTGTCTGCGAAGAATACTTGGTATTAAGTGGCAAGACAAAATCACAAATACTGAAGTATTGGAAAGATCAGGTTGTGTGACGGTGTATTCCATGCTCAGTCTTCGTAGACTTAGATGGATAGGACACGTTAGGAGGATGGATGATGGTAGAATACCAAAGGACATCTTTTTTGGTGAATTACAGACGGGTAGGAGATCTCAGGGTCGGCCTCTACTACGATACAAAGATGTGTGTAAGCGGGACATGATTGATACAGGCATTGATAATGCACAATGGGAGCACGTCGCCGCTGAACGTGTTGCATGGAGGGCAACTATCAGAAATGGAATAAAGACAAAGGAGAAAATGATTGCAGATAAAGCACACACAGAGCGTGAGAGACGTAAGATGGTGCAAAATGGTGGAAATGACCATGTTTTCACATGCACCTACTGTGGGCAAACATTTGCAGCAAGAATTGGCCTTACCAGCCACACTCGCCACCGCCATGGATCGTAGTTATTGCCATATGACAGTTATTAAGCCTTTTTGAAGCACAATGTACCAAACTATCGTCTGTCAAGACGGAAAGGTGCCAATGAATATTTATTTAATGTAATGATATAGTTATTGTAGTCAACGACCATCTTTATCGCACTGATTCACTCATGCTATTAATACAATGCTGTTGGTAGGTGTTTGAATGTATAATGTTGCCAGAACCGCGACAGCCACATCTACTATTCATGACTTCCTATCGAATTCCTATTTTTATCTTGAGCCTTTGTCTGAGACGTTTGTTCAACCACTCAACCAATGAAATATTCTGTCATCTTTGGGTTTGTCCAAAGACTTCATTTTGGACAATTTGTAATCGAGTAGTTGCCAACTCGGCACTCTCCACGCTGCAGGCTGACCCACATACAACAAAGCCATTCTGACGTCAGTCTTAGTGACGAATGAAACGACAATTAATGCAGCTATTTTTATTCTTGTGTATATATTTCGCGAATTAAAATATCATGTATTGGTGGGTAGTTATAATGTGGAAAGGGAAATAAATGCAGAACAGATGACACACCAGTGAATGTTTAAAAAATGGCAGATTTGACCACACTGGAATTCTAACCCGCCGTCTTTACATTACGAAAACGACTGGCTGAATACACAAATATACGGCTAAAATAGACGCTCTGAAATGCTTGCTTGTTTGCTTGCTTGCTTGTGTTCGCTGGGTGTGATCTCCAGCGTGAAGTCCTGTATGTCGGATGAAGACACCCTATTGTCCAACATCAGTGTGATGTCATACCGGACCTGAGGTTTGCGTGAGTATCCGTTGTCCCATGTCTGACGCTCTGAAATAATAGCGTCAACACTAACCAGGCTGGCCATCTATTTGAACCCAAAGCTATACAATATAAATATAATTAGTACACAACCAATATGTACATCCCTATTTCAAACAATGACCTTATTTTCACAAACTTATCATTAACTTTTATCGTACGCCGTGATCAAGTATGTAGTAAATAGGCTAACAAAACAAGCCGGTTTTATTTAGGACTTTAAACTTGTCTGAGCCCCACTGTCACAATCTGGGTTTAATCTGTTTCCATTGTTGAGTTAATTTATTTCCTATGTTTTCCGGGCGACGACCTAAAGATGTTTTCCCAAGCACTAGTCGGCGTGGGGGGGGGGGGGGGGGGGGGGGGGGGGGGGGGGGGGGGGGGTCCAGCACTCAGACCTAGAGTTCACAAAATTACGGGCAGTCTAAGACGAGTTCGTGTTCCTGTTGCTAGGACGTGGCTGTGTTAATCAGTAAACGCTGTTGATGGGAAAGTGAGGTGGCTGTTTCGTTTTTAATGAATGGCGGGAGACATCGGCCCTTATTACCTCAATATGAATATATACATTTAATTGTTAACAACGTTTCGGAAAAAATGTATATCTTCGTTCTTCTGTCATCTTCAGGATCTATCTCGACTCTCGCTCTCAGAGATCTGGCTCGTCTCGTAGGATCTGCTCGTCCCGATCATTCCCCTCTCTTTCTCTCTCTCTCCTCTCTCTACTCCTCTCCCTCTCCCTCCTCTTCTCTCCTCGCTTCTCCATCTCCCTCTCGCCCTCCTATCTCTCCCTCTCGCTCTGTCTCTCTCCCTCTCTCTGTCTCTCTCCCGCCCTCTCTCTCTCTCCGCTCTCTCTCTCATCCGCAGCTCCCTCTCTCGTCTCCCTCTCTCCTCTCTCCTCTCCTCTCTCTCTGTCTCTCTCCCTCTCTCTCTCTCACTCTCTCTGTCTCTCTCCCTCGCTCTGTCTCTCTCCCTCTCTCTCCCTCTCTCTCTCCCTCTCTCCCTCTCTCCCTCTCCCTCTCGTCCCTCTGTCTCTCTCCCTCTCTCTCCTCTGTCTCTCTCCTCTCTCCCTCTCTCTCCCTCTCTCTCCCTCTCTCTTCTCTCTCTCCCTCTCTCTCTCCCTCTCTCCCTCTCTCTCTCCCTCTCTCTCCCTCTCTCTCTCCCTCTCTCTCTCCTCTCCCTCTCTCCCTCTCTCTCTCCCTCTCTCTCCCTCTCTCTCTGTCTCGTCTCTCCTCTCTCCTCTGCTCTCTCTCTCTGTCTCTCCTCCCTCGCTCTGGCCCTCTCTCTCTCTCTCCCCTCTCTCTCCTCTCTCTCTCTCCCTCTCTCCCTCTCCCTCTCTTCCTCTGTCTCTCTCCCTCTCTCCCTCTCTCTCTCTCTCCCTCTCTCCCTCTCTCTCTCCCTCTCTCTGTCTCTCTCCCTCTCTCTCCCTCTCCTCTCTCCCTCTCTCTCTCTCTCTCTCCCTCTCTCTGTCTCTCTCACTCTCTCTCTCCCTCTCTCTCTCTCCCTCTCTCTCTTTCTCTCTCTCTCCCTCTCTCTCTCTCTCTCCCTCTCTCTCTCTCTCTCTCTCTCTCTCTGTATTTGAAGAAGATAAACATTTTCCTAAACGTTGCTATTATATAGTCTCCCCCCCCCCCCCCCCGGTCAACAAGTCAGATTTTTTCTACCATCCGTATACAATGAAAAGCCACCATACTTTCCCAATCAACAGAGATTTCCTGAAGATGAAGATAATATGTATGTTTCTTCCTCTTTGTGTCTATTTCTCTGTCATTTCCATCCCCTTTTCACACTCTATTTCCCTTTCTCTTGCTCTATGATCTCTTCAGCTCCATAATGGTAACATGCCTGTGTGCAACTGAGCACAAAGCATTGTATCTCATTATTGATAGAAATCTAACCTTTTACAGATGCAGTGTTGAACAACAAATAGATTTGGGCCAAACAAGAATGGGTGGCAGAAAATGGGGAGTGGGGATGTACCTTAGGTTATGACTTAAACATTGTTAATATGCTGTATTATATATCAAATTAAAGGGATTTGTATAATGAAAAATACTGTATATAATTCCATGGCAGATACGGAAAGCCACTTAAGACGATACATCATCCCATGGCATTTAATCAGTTAATTCCTTCCTTTCTTCAAGAGCAGAATAAACAAAAAGCAAAGACAAGTCTACAATAATGCTATAATAATTTTTTTTTTTTTTTAATTTGAAAAGACAAAAAGGATATTCTATAATTTTTACATACAAACATATATTGACCATTGTCCCACATCCTGTGATAGCTGTTCCAATTCAATTACTAAGAGCCTTTACTAACTCCAAAAAAGGGCTGTGGGCTTAATTTATAGTAAAAAGGGAGCGGGAAATTCTAGCCAATATAAACGTCTTCAGTTACTGTTACGCCACAAACGCTTCCTTTTTTTAAGTTTTAATTTGTTTTAAAGTTATTTGCGTATCCTTTACAGGACGTAGCAGTCAACTCCAGCATTATTTGGTTGTTTGTGAGCTCTTGGCAATTTTACGTTCAGTAGTTTGCCAGCACTCATACCATTTTCATAAAACAAAGCAACTCAACGGTCTGTTGCCAAATAGCCCGTAGCTGTGTTTCGAACGTGGTATGCGGAATTACGAACTGCGCCCGTAACCACTTCAGCGCGGAGCCGCGGTTGTAACAAAGCTAAACAAATTTACAACATGCTATATTAAAGTGCTCAAAGCTACGTTTGGTCATTGTTTAAATATAACGCAAAACATATCAAACGACTAGACATATTACATGTTCCAAAGTCGAGGATAAACTTGTATAACACAAGCTTAGCGTACTCAGTAGCTCAGCTGTAGAGCAATCTTCCACAACTAATCAAAGACACAACCGATCCCTATACATTCGATCGCAATCTATTTGAACACTATGTATCTCAATACATAGTACATGCTACTTAAATTAATCATTTCAATTGACAGCTGGAAATATAAACATTCTTCTAACTGTGGTACGATACAGCTGCCTTTGCTAATTACCATTGTTATTTCAATTAATAGTTGTATTGTATTACGTATTATTAATTACTGCAAATTTTTAATGCGTTTAAATGCATACTATGTGTTTGTAGTTGTTGTCCTTATTGTTTAATTTAAGCTCTCTCTCTCTCTCTCTCTCTCTCTCTCTCTCTCTCTCTCTCTCTCTCTCTCTCTCTCTCTCTCTCTCTCTCTCTGTATGTGAGGGATGTGTGGGGGGTTGTGGGGAATGTATGTGTGGAGGGGTTGTATGTGGAGGGTGTGTATGGTTGATGGGTGATGTGTGGATGGTTGAAGGGATGTTTAGTCGGAGGGGGATGTATGTGTGTGTGTGAGGGATGTGTGTGTGTGTGTGGGCGATATTTGGGAGGATTATTGGAAGTATGAGGGTGTTGGTGGGTTGGGGGTGTGGGTAGGGAATGTGTATTTGGGTGGGTGAATGGGTGTGTAGGAGATTGTGTGGGTTTCGGGATGGGTGTTTAATGGGTGTGGGGAATGAGTGTGGAGTGGGGGTGTGTCTGTGAATGGGATATGTCTGTGTGGGTGGGATTGTGTGAATGTGGATGGGGTAAGTGTGAGTGGGTGGAGGATGTATGTGTATTGGTGGTGAGGATGTTTGTAGGTGGGGGGTGTGGTTGGGTGGGGAGATGTGTGAGTGGGTGAGAGATGTGTTGGCGGGGATGTGTATGAGGAATGCATGTGGGGGATGTGTGTGTGGGGAATGTGTTTATGGGTGGAGTTTTGTGTTGGAGGGGACATGTGTGAGAGGTGGGGGAGGTGTGGAATGTGCAGGTGGATGATGGATGTATGTGAGGATGGGGGATGTGTGTTTGGCTGGGTGGTTGGGGTGTGTGTGGGTGGGAGGGTAGATGAGAGATGCATGTGTTGATGGGCGGGTGGGTGATGTGTGGGTGTGAGTGGTTGATGGATGAGTACGTGAGCAGGTGGATGAGTGTGAAAGATGAGTGTATTGTTGGGGGATGTGTGTGTTTGTGGGAAGATGTGTGTGAGCGGCGGATGTGAGTGGGTGGGGTATATGTGGGTGGTGGTGTGTGTGTGGGTGGGAGGAGATGTGGGAGAAGAATGTGTTTGTGGGTGGGGATGTGTGTATAGGTGGGAGATGTTTGGGTGAGTGGGTGTAGGATGGCTGATGTGGATGTGGGTGGGTGGGGAAAATTGTGAGGGTGCGGGATGTATGTGTGGATAGGTGCGGGATGTGTGGGTTGACGGGTGTATGTGTGTGTGTGGTTTTGTGATGTGTGTTTTGCTGGGTGGTTGCGGGTGTGTTGGTGTGTGGTGGAGAATATGTGGGTGGGTGTGTGCGTGTCGGTTATGGGATGGGTGTGGGATGTATGTGTGGGTGGGGAAATGTGTGTGGGTGGGGGATCAGTGGGTGGGTGGCGGCATGTATGTTTGCCTGAGTCTATGTGAGTGCGTGGAGGTATGTATGGGTGGGTGGGGTGTGGTGGGTGGGGGATGTGTGGGTGTCTGAGGGATGTGTGGGTGGCTGCGGGGTGTGAGGGTGGATGGGGGATGTGTCTCACAACATTGCAATATGCACTGTTTATGTTTACAACTTTCATTTGACAATGTTTTTTTTTCCCCATGTGAATGTACCATGCGTAATATGCATTGTTTATGCTTACAAAATCCATTTGACAATGTTTTTTTTCTTTCCCCTATGTAAATGTAACATGCACATTTGATGAATGAAAGATGAGTGATCGAAAGGGCCGAATGTAAGACCCTTTTATGTGTTACCCTTTTAAAATAAAGTTTGTTCGTTCGTTCGTTCGTTCGTTCTCTCTCTCTCTCTCTCTCTCTCTCTCTCTCTCTCTCTCTCTCTCTCTCTCTCTCTCTCTCTCTCTCCCTCTCTATCTCGTTCTCTGAAATTCTCTCTTTCATATTCTCGTTTTACTTCCTTCATCTCTTTCCTTCTTTACTTCTCTGTCTCTTTCTCTTTCTCTTAATTCGTTTCCCTCACACTCTCTCTTGCTCTCTCTTTTTCCCTTTGTCTATCTGTGTGTCTCCCTTGCTCATAATTTCTCTGCAAATCGCTTTCAATATCTTACCCGTCCTCTGTCTCTTTCATTCTCTTTGTCGCAGTCTCTATATCCCACCGTTTCCTTCTTTAAGTTTGGGTCTCTATTTATTCTCTTTTCTGTCTTTCTGTCTCTCTCTTAGTCTCTCTGTCTCTCTATCTCTCTGTCTCATACTCTTTCTCTCTCTCTCTCCCCCCTCTCTCTCTCTCTCTCTCTCTCTCTCTCTCTCTCTCTCTCTCTCTCACTGAAACTGAAATATGTTTTCCCTGAAGATGTACAGCTTTATTCACGTCATTACACTTGTTATGTAAATACTTCCCCGTGTGAGTGACAATATGAAGACCAGCGCGGAATTTTCCCCCAAAAAAAAAAGCAAATTTTATGGTCATTTCATCTTAATGATTAAACTGAAATGGGTTTAACCCGCTAAAATCTATTTTATTGAGCGAACAGAAAGACACAAGAATTGGGTTTAACTGTTATGTTTCAATGACAGGCAAGCTGAGGAAAAAACTAAAGGCAGTAGAATTGTGGTTTCTGTAGAAAATGCAAAGAATACCAGGGACAGACATAAAAAACCCCACAAGCAAGTCTACAAGAAGCAATAAAAAAACCGTAAACTGGTTAGATATATTTGACGTAGACAGTCAAGAATTTTTGACAAGTTATGAGAAAAAATTTGGGAATTTGAAAAATTGGTGACAACTGGCACCATAAGGGGAAGGCAGGAAAAGTAAATGCCTGTATGGGATGGCCTTGGGGCATAGTAAAGACAAGAACACAGAGCTGATCCACTTTGATCGTGTAAGATGGCGTAACATGAACATCCTCGCTTATAAACACATTATGACGATGATGATGATGATGACATGTCGTTGTATGTCTGCGTTATATATATATATATATATATATATATATATATATATATATATATATATATATATATATATATATATATATATATATATATATATCCGTTCGAAACACAGGTGCGTGAGATTTGGCAGTAGACCGCGTTGCGTTGGTTTTTTACGAAATGGTATGTGTGCTGGTCGTTCAGAAAGCAATGGCAAACTTGCCAAGAGATCACAACAGCAAAAAATGCTGGTGTTGACTGCAACGTCCTGTAAAGAATATACAACTAACTTTTACTATTATATATAATTTCACACACATACCCACATTTCAAGGGCCGTGTCTCGCTGTAGGAACCAAGCTTGCCTCTTGGCCTGGCGGTCAGGTATTCGAATCGCCCTCGATTCGAAGATTTGTTTCTTAAACTAACCTGGCATTGACCAAGTCTAATATTGGTACGAGAAAGTGTTGTGGGAAGAGAAGGCTGCAGGGATGATATTGTCTGCATCACCCTTCAGGCGACGATTGGTGTATATAATTTTAGCCTAGGACCATACACTTCATGGAATAGAATTAACAATAATAATACTCAACAATAACACACGTGTTGTATGTTAGTTTCTAAGAGGCGACACACACCAAGGTGACATAGTCATCTACACCGATGGGTTAGTGGTGAGAAATAGACGTAGTGGTTGGGGCTTTATTGCAAAGGCTAATGGGCGAGTCTTGAAAAAAGGAGAGTCTGGCATATGAGACTACGACCTCCAGCATGAGAATGGAGGTGGAGGCAGTAACAGCGGCATTCCGGTGGCTAGAGGAGACTACTGCAACACACGTTGTATTCATTACGGATTCAAAGAGTATGCTTAGCAAGGTGGAGAAAAGAATTTTTCGTGTGGAATGGCTCTTGTCGCTTCAGAGGTCACAGATCGTGAGAATTGTATGGATATTTTGCCCTGGCCATGCGGGTGTACGGGGGAATGAACAGGCTGATAGGCTAGCAGGGAAGGCACCTCTTAGTGGAATTTTGCCTATGGACAAGGGGGAGCTGGTCGTGCGCTTGTGGGACCAGGTGGAGAAGGTGGAGGAACAGATTGAGAACCCATATGTGGAAGGAATGAGATTGCGGGGGATCTGCAGGGGTTCTGGAAGAATCTCAAAACTGAGAGGGAAGACCAGGAGAACTTTTAATCAGCGGTGGGAACGATTAGTAGTATGACTCTTCACTGGCTGTTGAACGAGGGGACGGACACGTATGGGAATGTCCTGAGTGCAGTGATATCGGTTCTTAACTCAACTCAACTCAACTAAGAGACGAGATATCGTTGAATCTACGAGGGGGGTTCACATGACAACCGTAAAAATGTAATAGAAATTATAATAGCCATGCCTTTGCCTTGTAACCTGTCAATATTGTTAAAATGTCAAGAATGTTCAGCATGTGACAACACGATGCAGACGAAATCGGTGACGTCCTAGGACAGTGATTCTCAACCTGTTCTAGCCCATGCACCCTTTCACCATATGTCCAGAATGTCATTCCCCTCTTTCGTATTTCCTCCTAATAAATCCCTCCCCACACCCCCCCCCCCATTCCTCTCACCCCCGCCCCTACATAGTATACGTAAAAATGAAAGCGAAATTTAATAACACATATTAGAACAAGTCTAGACGTCTACATAAAACGTGATTTGCGGGTCTACTTACGCTATAAAACGAATTTCAGAAAAAAAGAAAAGTTAAGTATGGAGGGGAAAAATATGAAGTAATCGGTTCTTGTTTTAACGAGATCTTGAAATAATCTTAATTCCCCCCTCCCCCCACCTCCGGAAATCCTAAAATTCTCCCCTAGAGAAGAATTCCCTTCCGGTTAAGAACCACTGTCCTATGACATTTTAAAGGTGGCTGTCCCACTTTTTACTTGCACCAAAGAGAAGCAGCGTTTTGTTATCCGTTTTGTGATCAGTAAAGGGGTGAAACCTATTGAAATTCATCGGCTATTGAAGGTCCAGTAGGTTGATGTATGCCTGTCAGTCCAGCAAGTATATGAGTGGAGTAGGAAGTTTCAAAACGGCGTGACTTCTGTGACTGACTGTTCACGACCAGGTCAAGAACGCCGAGTAGTGACTCCCAGAATGGATTTTTCTACTGGGATCCAAGCACTTTATCGATGCTGGAGGACGCAGATCGACTGTATCTTAAAGAAAGTATCAGAAAGTATCTTATAAAATAAAGGCGGCCGGGATGATAATGAGCACACCATTCCCCGAGTGATGATTGGTCTATACAATTTGAATATAGCACCACATGTCCTATGCCGCTTGAGGGATGTAAAAGGAACTATTACGTCTGACGTTATTTTCAGTTTCTAACTTCTTCTTCTTCTTCTTCTTCTTCTTCTTCTTCAGCGTTCCGAGCCATTGAGGTTCTTTGCTGCAGATACAATCCGTCTCCATTCGTCTCTCTGGTTGACCTTCTTTTGCCAGTCGTTGATTCCAAGTGCTTGTAGGTTTGTGTATATATTATCTCTCCACCGTCTTCTTGGTCTACCTCGGGGTCTACGGTCATTTATTTCCTGAGTGTAAGCTAGTTTTGTTTCCCTATTGTCTTCCATTCTTTCTATCTTTTCTAATGTCTGATGTTATTTTCTGTTTTCTCACGTCTAACGTTATTTTCCGTTTTCTCACCTCTGATAATATTTTCTGTTTTCTCACGTCTGACGTTATTTTCCGTTTTCTCACCTCTGATAATATTTTCTGTTTTCTCAAGTCTGACGTTATTTTCTGTTTTCTCACGTCTGATGTTATTTTCTGTTTTCTCATGTCTGACGTTATTTTCTGTTTTCTCACGTAATGTAGTTGTTGAACGTTTTTGGAAAATACAATGCGGGACATTCTGTTTTTCCTCCGTCTCTCAAAAACAATATAAAACATACACACAAACACGTACACACGCACATGCACACACGCACATACACACATACTGTTAACCACCTCTCTTGCAAATGTTTCAATTTCAAGCTTTACAGATGATCATTCTTCGTCTAATACCCAAGGTTTTACTCGGAATTCAGCATTTATTTACAGTTCAATTCCAGTTTTACATCTGGCGCAATCATTGCCTCTTGTGTGTGTTGAAATCCAATGCCGATATACATACAATACTCACGTAGTAAGTGCGACACTGGTGCTATTTTTGTTTCAACCTTGGCCCACAACTTTGATTGAATGCACGTGAAGAGATGTATTAGTGTCAGGTGTTGTTAAAACATGCAATGCTTACTTTCTCAATTATTCAGCCATTCATATACATAATCATTAAATGTTCAATACATTATTAAGTCTTTCGCGCATGTGTTTTTTCATTCGTTTAATCCTTCAATTTGTTCATTAATTCACCGATGTATACATTCGCTTCTTTCAGTCATTTAACTAAACATTCACTCATTTGTCCATTCACCGATAATTAATTTAATAATTTATTCATGTGTTCATTTATTCATTCATTCAACCACCATTCCACCATCTTTCCATTCCTTCATCCATGCATCAAATTCTCTTTACTTTATCATTCATTCATTCATTCATTCATTCATTCATTCATTCATTCACCAATACATCAAGTCACCAGCAATCCATTCCTTCGCCCATACACCCAATCCTCTGTGCTTTATTATTTATTCATACATTAATTCATTCATTCATACATTTCATTCACCCCCCCCCCCCCCACACCCAATTCATCTATCAATCCACCCGTTCATTCTTACAGTTACCCACCCATTTGCCCATTCACGCAGACACGCATTCTATCGCAACCAATATATTCTGCAGGCGGGTTAAATTGGCCTCATGCAAAAATTTACAATGTCGGTTCATGTAGTCAGGAGTGGTGGCTGAGCCTGAAACAGCAATCCAACCCCGAACATACAACAACATGGTTCATCTTTACAACCACCGACAAGCTGAGAAAAATCTAATGGCAGAGGAATTATAATTTTTGAGAACAATGAGATGCCATAAGAATTGATAATGAAGTAGGTCAGTATCAGCCTATTAAGAGAGGTGCGAGACAGGGATGTGTAATGTCTCCAGATCTTATTTCCCTGTACAGTGAACATATTTTCAGAAATATTGAAGATATGGAAGGAATCAACATTGGGGGGAGATGCAAAAATAACATTAGATATACAGATTATACAGTCTTGATTGCAGACAATGAACAGGACCTGCAAAATTTAGTAGATGCGGTTGTTGCACACAGTGAACAGCTAGGGTTAGAAATGAATTGTAAGAGGACACAGATTATGGTCGTCACAGGGAAGAAGAAAATACCACAATGTTATATACACGTAAATAGGCATATTCTCAAACAAGTGAATGGGTACAGTTATCTCGAAACAGTCATAACATCTTATGAGAGATGCCTTGAAGAGATTAAAACAAGAATTGCCATTGCGAAGGTAGCCTTTTGCTAGATGAGAATCATACTGACCAATAAAAAGATTATCAGTTGAAACGAGAAAAAGAGTGTTGGAGTGCTATATAGAACCTGTACTTTTGTATGAATGTAAAGCGGAGACAATGAGCAGACAAACTGAAACATATCTGATGGCTGTGGAAATGAGGAAAATTCAGAGAATACCATGGATGGACAGGAAAAAAACCCAATAAACTAGTCCTCCAAGAAACAGATGGAGATCGTAAATTGATTAGAGACATTAGACGTAGACAGTAAAAATATTTTGGGCATGGTATGAGAAGCAATGAGTTGGAGAACTTGGTAACAACTGGCAAGATCGAAGGGAAGAAACAATGAGAAAGACAGAGAAGTAAATACCTGGATGACTTGGCCACGTGGTATGGTCGAGAAAGGAACACGGAGCTGATCCACGACTCTGGTGAACGAGTGAGATGGCAAGACATGGCCGCCCACGCTTATCGGCACGGCACATGATGTATGGATGCATGGAGAACAATGAAAATAATACCATCGAAGGACAGAAAATAATGAATCAGAAAGCCCTGCAGGATAGATTTAAAAACATATTTGATTTGAGAAATTAAACGCAGAAAGTAATTATTTTTGAGCATGTTATGAGAAAAACAAATCTTAAAAACTCAGAGACAGCATGCAAACTTTATGGGGAAATAGCAAAGGGAAGACAAAGCGATAAATACCTGGATTATTTGGCCACATGGTACAATCGCAAGAAGAACACAAACGTCTTTCAAGACATGCATGATCCTGTGGGATGGCGAACCATGACAACCCACGTCAAACGGCATGGCAATTGATGATGATGATGATGATGATGATGATGATGATGATAATGATGATGGTGATGATGATGATGGTGATGATGATGATAATGATGATGATGATGATGATGATGATGATGATGATGATGATGATGATGATGATGATGATGATGATGATGATGATGATGATGATGATGATGATGATGATGATGACGATGACGACGACGAGACAAATCAAAACTGAATTCAAGTCTTCAAATATTTCTTAAAATATATTACTTGCCGTGTGTTGTGGGTTGCACAGAACTTCGATCTCTGAATAATACATACATTTTAGCTGTAATTTGCGTTAGGACCAGACCTGGCTTAACTATGTCTGTAGAATTAAACGCTATGAAATGTTAGTTGACAACGTGGAACTCACAATTTCTGAAGATCTAAAATGAGGTCAATGCGTGGGAAGACGTGATTTAATACATGACAGACACACCTAGATACAGCCATCGATGACCTGGCTTAGTCCGTGTGTATTGTATTCTTCCTGGAGATTTTAATATCGATACAGAGACAAATGATGTGCTTCATTCATGCAATGAGAATGAGAAGAAATCACATTTAGATTGGTCAGTAGTGATTGTTGACAGAGTTCGCTACGAGTTATTCACAGGCTGTGGCAATTAACACCAACATTTATTGACCAGTTTGTGGTTGCCTAGCCGGCGCTGTGGCCAAGGTGTTAGAGACGCAATTCACAACCCTGCATACATCGATCGAAACACAGCTGCGGCCGATTTGGAAGCAGAACGCCTTTCGCTGATCTCAACTAGGTATAAGTGCTGGTCGTTCAGAAATCAGTAGCAAAATACTGTACGTAATCTTGCCAAGAAATCATAAACAACTAGCAATACTGGGATCCTGTAAAGAATATGCAAATAACATTTGTGTGTGTGTGTGTGTGTGTGTGTGTGCGCGCTCGCGCGCGTGATTGTTCAGGCAATTTAAAGATTATTAGAGATGCTGTTTCTTTCTGAACTGCCAACACTCAAACTATTGTGGGAATCAACTCAAATTTGATAACAGTCATTAGGTTAAACAGTCAAGGCTTTTTTGGAGGTGTTATCAGGACAAACACATATTGAGCACCCAGTGATAGTTTGTAAACTAATGAGAAGAGAGCTAAGGGACGACTCAGTGATAACTAACTCGATGGTTGGCCATATGACATAATAGGAACAAGGTCACAGACAGACTTCAAGCTTGACTTTGGTGATAGTGTGAGATAGAGAACCATGACACTCTACCTTCATCGGAATCATACATGATAATGATGATGAGGATGATGATGATGATAGTGATGATGATGATGATGATGAGGATGACGATGATGATGATGATGAGGATGATGATGATGATAGTGATGATGATGATGGTGATGATGATGATGATGATGATGATGATGATGATAGTGATGACAATGATGATGATGATGATGATGATGATGATGATGATGATGATGATGAGGATGATGATGATGATGATAGTGATGATGATGGTGATGCTGATGATGGTGATGATGATAGTGATGACAATGATGATGATGATGATGATGATGATGATGATGATGATGATGATGATGATGATGATGATGATGATGATGATGATGATGATGATGATGATGATGATGATGATGATGATGATGATGATGATGATGATGATCTAATCAAAACTATTCAAGTCTCCAAACTGCCCGCCCTGATGTTTCCATCTGAAATAAATGTTACTTGCCGTGCATCGTGGCTTGCACAGAATTCATATCTCTTAAGACTGCTCTCATGTTTGCGGTAATACGCTTTAAGACCAGGCCTGTCTTACATATATCTGTAGAATTATCCGCAATGAAATGTTTGTGGACAATGTGGATCTCATCACAATCCCTGGAGATCTAGAATGAGGTCAACAGATTTGAAGATGTGTTTGAATACATGAAAGATAAACATAGATAGAGCTATTTATGAGCCGCCGTATCCGAGTGTATTGTTTTCTCCTTGAAGATTTTAATATAGATACCAAGATTCATGCTGTTCTTAATTTAAGCAACGAAAATGAGAAGAAATCACATTTAGACTGGACATCATCATCAGTATAGTTATATGCCGTTAACAATGGGCGGTTATGTTTCGCTATCTCATGCGATCACTAGAGTCGTGGATCGGTTCTGTGTACTTGTCTCGACCATACCACGTGGTCAAGCCATCCATGTATTCACTTCTCTGCCTTCTCCTTGTTCTTTCCCCCTTAATCTTGCCAGTTGTCACCAAGTTCTCCGATTTATTTCTTCTCATACCGTGTCAAAAGAAAAAAAAATGCGTGACTGTCTACGTATAGTGTTTCTAATCGGTATACGGTTTTCTTTAAGCGAATCATGAGAGTGTTGAGGGGATACATAGAGCCTGTTCTTTTGTATGGATGTGAAACTTGGACAATGAGCAGTCAAGCTGAAAAGCACATGATGGCTGCAGAAATGTGGTTTCTGAGGAAAATGCAAAGAATACCATGGACAGACAGAAAAACCAATGACCAAGTACTACAGGAGACAAATGAACATCGTAAGCTGATTAGAGAAATTAGACGTAGGCAGTCAAAATCTTTTGGACATGTTATGAGAAGAAATGGATTGGAGAACTTGGTGACAACTGGCAGGATCGAAGGGAACAGACCAAGAGGAAGACCGAGAGGAAAATACCTGGATGGCTTGGCCACATGGCATGGACGAGACAGGAACACTGTGCTGATCCACGACACTGGTGATCGAGTGAAATGGCGAGTCATGACCGCCCACGCTTTCCGGCATGGCACATGATTGATTGATACGGTTTTCATTTGTTTTTTGTAGGACTTTGATTTTCTGTCCATGATATTCTTTGCATTTTCCTCAGAAACAACATTTCCACAACCATTAGATGTTTTTCATCTTGTCTACTTATTGTCCACGCTTTACATACATACAAAAGTATAGGTTCTGTGTAGCACTTCAACACTTTTTCTCGTTGCATTTGCCATTTTTTTTATTGATCAGTGTGTTTTACATTTTGCAACAGACTACCTTCACCATGACGATTCTTGTTCTAATCTCTTCAACGCACCTATTATCAGATGTTATGGTTGTTCCGAAATAGTTTTACCAGTTCACGTGTTTAAGAACATCCCAATTAGTCTATATACAGACTGATATTGACGGACTTCAATTATTATCTATATCTACGGCAGCTTGTTGCTTCTAATATATGTTTTTTCACAAGTCTAAGGTCTTCCTATCAATTTGTAGATCCGCAAGCATCTTCATCATGTCAACATGTCTTACTTTATCGAAAGCCTTTTTATAGTCACTAAAGCAAAGATGTAGACTTATATTTACTTCTATATAACGCTCAATTAATGTTCTCAGCATATACACATCATTTACTGTACCCTTGACTTTTACAAACCCACATTGTTCTTCTCCTATTTCGGGTTGTATTTTCCTCCTAACTTTTTGCATGATAATCCTTAGCAAAATCTGCGTCATGTGGCTCATTATACTAATTGTTCCATGTTGATCACATTCCAATGCTCCCGATTTCTTCGGTAGTGCTATAAATATATAATTACATAATTCATGAGGTATATCTCCAGTATCATATATTGTGCTCAGCAATCTGGTGTCCTGGTCTATTACATATTCTTCTAAGGCATTGATAATTTCTGATGTGATGCTATCTGGACCCTGGGTCCTGCCAGTTGACGTATGGTTAAGAATATTCTGAACCTCAATCCTCAAAGTTCAAGGTCCTTCATTATTGTTCCGAATATAGTACCGTTCTTCTCTTGTATCATCATAAAGGTCTTTCACATAATCTGACCACGCATGTAAAATCTGATCTTTTTCTATTATTGATGTATGCGTTCTTTTGTTAGTCATGTCGCTGCTTCATTTGTGCATTAATTTGATATTCCGTGTGTTGTTTTTGTTTTCAATTTCCCTGCAATTTTCCTCAAGCTATGTTTCTTTTGCCTCTTTGCATAGCTTCCTAATTTTCCTATGAATCTCTTCATATTTTTCCTTGTTATTTCTGTTTTTTCTTCTTACTTCCATGAGTTTTAAGATGCCTTCCGTCATCCATTTCTTGCGTCCTATTATCTTTTTTTTTTTGGGGGGGGGGGGATGGTTGTTTCTGCAGCTTGGTTGACTGATTTCTTTAATATTTCCCATTGGTCGCTGACATCTTGAAATAATATTTCCATATCCGACAATGCATCGAATCTGGTCTTAACCTCTACGTTGAATTTATCTTTTATCTCTTCACTCTTCAGTGCACGTAAATCACATTGTCTGTTTCTTGGTGTATATTTGAAATTTTTTAATGTTTTATATATATATATATATATATATATATATATATATATATATATATATATATATATATATATATATATATATATATATATATATATATATATATGTGTGTGTGTGAGGTTTTTTGTGAGTTTATAGAGAATTACAGAAGTTCCAATGAGTGAAGTTCTATAAAGTATATCTCTCCATAAAAGATACAGGTTAGTAACAGCAAGTGTTGTCTAGAGGTATTGATATTTATTCTCGCATAACCCTTGTAGAGAAACCATTCAGAATTTTGGCTCATCGAGTACCCCACTGTGAGAAATTAGACCTAAGTTAAGTTCTACACAGAATTATTTATAGATGATTTCTCTTCTAGGCCATATATATATATAGAGATCTTGGCAGTTAGCCACAGTAACCAATGAAAGCAGTTCTCTCATCTTCCAGCTGACTGTGCTCTGATCGCCAACCACATGTTTGATCTCATTAAATATTTCAAGTGACACAAGACACTTGGACAAATGATCACATTGACAATTGTACCATTGTAGTGAACATAAACAACAACAACTGTATTTTACACTGGTTGAACAAGACATCAACATGAGAAGATCTTGACAACAGTTGGACAAACATTCACAAAGAATGATCACACCAACAGATTAGACAAGTCATACATCATGGAAGATACTTGACAACAACCACACAGAACTTCCACAATATCTGTAACAAGCTTTATTAATGACCCATGTGTCAAGTGAAGACTCAGGCTTCATATTGTCAACATTCACATTTCAAAATATTAGTTTATATGTAATCTCATTGACATAATTATGAGCCTAAATACAACACCCAATCCCCACAGAAACATTAATCTAAATAAACCCTCCTCCTTCACATCTCTACACCATAGGTTATCCTACACCACAACACTTTAATCATGCTATCACCTTTCCAACCGTCAAATGAGGAAACACATGATAAACCTATAGCCGGGCACAAGTATAGGGAGACACTGCTATACTGATCCGTGTACCGTCTTTTAGCACCTATGAAGGTGTTGGGAATGTCTCAGGTTTCAGCTTTCCCCATAATGTTTTTCCAGTTCAGGCTATTCCCTACTTTGACTAGTCCGAAGCAAGTGACAAACATGTCCTTCCGAAGGGTGAGTAGACTGTTCGCAAAGTTGATAATTTGGGATTAGTTTTACTTTTCAGTAGATGAAGATCTAAAAACTATTATGTCCCATCATTCTTCTCTGCCAGTCTATCTCCCACAAAAGGTTCTGATGTAACTGAATCACCACACCTAATTATCACTAATCCATTTTGAGAATTTGCTTTATGTTCTATACTTCTTCTCCATTAGCCTTTCAGCCAATATTAATAATAAGCTGTGATATAGTCTGCTCCAAGTGCACCTTTAATGTCCACTCTTAGCCAGTAGTGACATGCTGAAAACCAGGTAATCTCTCCTCTTAAGGTTTCTTCTTGAATTTATCTTGAAGATATAGCCTGGGGCTTTTACAAAATTGGAGAGTATCCCTGTTTTAGGCTTCTCATCAAAGACTATTTCTTCAGTGCCAACTGTATAGGCCAGAATTAGTGGATTCAGGCTGAACATTTGCAACCTGTTGTTCATGTGGTACTTTTTGGAGTTTGACTTTTCAGCTGGAGTTGAAGACTAGAGCTCAGGACTTCCCTGGAGTTGTCCTGGTAATTGAAAGGCCTCCCCCATCTTCCTCATTCTCTGTTAATAAACAAAGGCGCAACATGTGTTTTACATCTGTTTAACATGGTCATAGTTATACAGTACTATCACAGATTCAGAGAGGAATGGGAGGGGAAAAGGGAGTGTGATATTCGAACACCCGCCTCTCACTGATGATGAAGTGCAATTTTATTTGGTGGTTTGGGGTGATATCCTTTCTCCAGGTTCATCCCCAAAACCGTGAAGTCATAGGCACATACTCCTAATCAGAGGCAGCTTCACACAATTATCTTGTAAATTCTCACAATGAGTAGATCACAGGGACCGGTGTACCATGAGAACAGACAGTGTGATTAAGCACCAAGAAGTAGGCATTGTATGGCAGAAATCATGCACTAGAAATTGCCTTCACATGTGGAATACACATAATGAAAGAAAACATGAATTTTCCCTGACAAATAGCATGAGCCTTCCCATGTATTCATCTGACAGACACTGTAGGTTAATTTCTACAGTGCAATGCAGTCCTGCAAACATGGATATAATAAGTGTCTTTACTTTTACAAATATGAGAAGTTAATTATATAATTACCATCTCATTCACCCAAACATTCTCAGCCACTATAAGGGAGAAATTACATGCAGTATGTAGCATCACACATTCTGAAACAGAACTGCCAAAGGTAACTCTCAAGAGCGATGTACAGTTTGGTTAAGAATGGTCATGATAGGCACTCAACGAATGTTCAGAGCGCACAAAGGTTTTGCCATATGCATTGAGCGTAGTTTAGTCATAAGCATATGCAAATCATCAGATCAGACAGACAATAGACATGGTAAGAATGTTTCACTGCGGTAGACATGACAGGTTTTGAGCGGCAGTTTTAGAGTCACTGTACAACGAAGTCCTGTCTTCTTTTCACATTTTCTCAAGAAAATACTCGGCCATTCGTCTCTCTCTCACTTCATCAGGTTTACACATAACATATTAAATGATTTAGGTACCTGAAGTGCAGATGACCACATCCTAAAGAATGCTTTTGGGCAAGTTTTACCACTGCATCTTGAACACGTCTTTACTGGTTGGAATCAATGCTTCGACTGGCGGGCTAATTATGTATTAAGGAGCGTTACCAGCCCAAGGGTTACCCAATCAAATTGAGTCCCCACCATTCATCTTCCTTCCCCTAAACTAGAATCTTCGATTCTATTTTTAGTTAGGGTATCAAGACGGCTTACTGTGGTTAACTACTAAGTATTGAGAAATGTAAATGGACTGGGGATGCGAACGTCTGAAGACATCATGCTACAATATATATATATATATATATATATATATATATATATATATATATATATATATATATATATATATATATATATATATATATATATATATATATATATATTGCCGGCTTCCTGGCCTAGAGGTTAGCGACTTTTCTCCGCAATCCCGTACTCTCTCGTAAGTAACGTGACGACGGTGAGAATCAGCAGTGGTTCGAATCGCGTCGGTAACTTACGGGGTATGTGAGCCGGCCGCTCAGAAAGCAATGACAAACTACTGAGCGTAATCTTGCCAAGAAATCAACAATTAGCTGAAAGATGCTTATGTTGACAGCGATGTTCTGTAAAGGATATGCAAACATATATATGTATATTGCTTATGATTAATCTATGGTCACTGTAGCAGTCTGCGCTTGGTATAGTTTGTGCGAGATTTAAGGTATTTCAAAATTTTCTGTTGGTGAGAATGTAATTCGTCTTATTTCTGGTCTTATGGTAGGACTCCTCCATGCCCATAATCTCACTGGCTGTTATTAATGCCATGTGTATCTAACAATCATTTCATGCTCTTTTGCCCACTGAACAATTCTGCAGCCTCTTTCATTCTGTTTCCCTAGTCCATACTTGCCTACTATGAATCCGACCTGTTGATTTCCAGTTCTAGTATTAAAGTCACTCATTATGATATCTAATTCTGAATGCTTACATGTATTGAAGGCATTCTCTAACTCATTGTAAAATTCATCTATGCTGTCATCACTGTTGTCTGGTGTTGGTGTATAAACTTGGCAGTGACGATTATTAAAAAATTGTAAGCTAAGCTTCTTTTACATGACGTCGCAATCAACACTATGATTTATTAACCGTTTGTGATAAACTAGGCAATTTTAAGTTCCGTTGTTTGAAATTGCTTTCTTAACAGCAAACGCTCATATCGTTGTAAAAATCAACGCACACATATCTGTAGACTTGGAATCCGGTAAGTCGAGATTATGAAAAGATGTTCTTTACCAACATTACAGTGCATCGTCGATGGAAGCGAAAGTCACTAGAATACCAGCAGTTGCACACACATTACTGCATAAGGCAAATCCAGCTAGTTCAGTAACCGGCCGTTTGTCATTTTTTTCTGAACCTGCAGTTCACAATGCAAACAACCGCAGACAGATCTAAAAGTATTCTGCATCTCACAGTGTTGCCCCACGCTCTGAACTCAGCAGCTGGGCAACGGAACCATATACTACCAGTCTAGCGTGAGGAAAATGCATGAGCAAACCTTAACCAGAAGCAAAACACTCCAGAGGCTGTAATAGCTCTAGAACCTATCCGCAACGTTTGGACCAGATGATCACGAGTTAATAATCCTACTGAAGTTGGAAAACATAATAAATAATTAGTAAGACGCCAATGTGTTACCTCGGCCCACAAGGGAAGTACGAAATAGTAACACTGTAACCCACCATGCATGTTTAAGATTTGACTAAGTAGGTTTGGTGTAAGACAACATATTCCCGTAGAAAACGTTGCCCCTCAAAATCCAAGTATGTACAAACACTTGGCATGAAATGGTTAAAGACCTTTACCCCAAATGGGATAAAAGGCAGCAGCAGAAGAAGAATTAGTAAGACTGTTGCTGTTGCTAAATTGTTACGATCCGAAAATCCACCCACGGATAGATACCAACTGAAGAATGTATGTAGAGGATGTAAACCTTAGAAATGTACATGTTGAAGTAGGCCGTACTAATCTGTTACTTACAGAGATGAGTCAAGAACTGACATCAGAATACTCTGGACTTTCCCAGACGTGATCCGTCCTCATCAATACAAATGGTACCAGTTGCGGTCTGATTCTTCGTCTGTTTGGCCTTTCCTAGAGTACAGAGTTTCGGTCAGATTCATCGATTTACCGAGGAGCTAAATTAACGTGACGCTCTTCCACTGAAAGAGAAACGAAGAAGAAAGTTATTCTGGAAAAGTTATAATTTTACCCCACTGTCATTATGTACTAATTAACTGTCATTGTCTCCAGCATCTGACAGTGTTATCGATATATCTTGTGTTAATTATCAACTCCTGTCACGACTGTCACTCACTAGCATTAACAGTCCAAGTGGTTGAAAGGATAAGACAGCTCGCTCTTAAAGTTCAGGTTCAATGTCAACAGCGACATTAAGCAGGACTTAAAAGTTGACTCCTCGTTTAGAAAATAAGGGCAATCCACTGGGCGTTATATTGCCTGAAATGTCAACCTGGTATTGCTAACAACGTCATGCAAAGGACGTGCAAATATTTCAACACATTTCTGCCATTGAAATTAATGTTTGGCAATGATATTATTGCCGGTCTCTGTGGCAAATGGCTTACGGACGCGGTTCGCAAATCCCGTATACCAGCGTACGAAACACAGCTGCGAGAGATTTGGCAGCAGACTGCGTTGCATGGGTTTTGCGTTGGTATCGGTGCCGGTCGTTCAGAAAGCAATGACAAACTCAATCAATCATGTGCCATGCCGGAAAGCGTGGGCGGTCATGACTCGCCATTTCACTCGATCATCAGTGTCGTGGATCAGCTCAGTGTTCCTGTCTCGTCCATGCCATGTGGCCAAGCCATCCAGGTATTTTCCTCTCGGTCTTCCTCTTGGTCTGTTCCCTTCGATCTTGCCAGTTGTCACTAAGTTCTCCAATCCATTTCTTCTCATAACATGTCCAAAAAATTTTGACTGTCTACGTCTAATTTCTCTAATCAGTTTGTTGTCACTAAGTTCTCCAATCCATTTCTTCTCATAACATGTCCAAAAAATTTTGACTGTCTACGTCTAATTTCTCTAATCAGTTTACGATGTTCATTTGTCTCCTGTAGTACTTGGTCATTGGTTTTTCTGTCTGTCCATGGCATTCTTTGCATTTTCCTCAGAAACCACATTTCTGCAGCCATCAGATGTTTTTCAGCTTGACTGCTCATTGTCCACGTTTCACATCCATACAAAAGAACAGGCTCTATGTATCCCCTCAACACTCTTTTTCTCGTTTCAATTGACATCTTTTTATTGGTCAGAATGTTTTTCATCTTGCTAAAGGCTACTTTCGCCATGGCGATTCTTGTTCTAATCTCTTCAAGGCATCTCCCATCAGATGTTATGACTGTTCCAAGATAATTGTACCGATTCACTTGTTGAAGAATATTTCCATTTACTTGTATATTACATTGTGGCACTTCTTCCTTCCTAGTGACGACCATAACCTGAGTCTTTTTACAATTTAATTCTAACCCCAGTTGCTCACTGTGTACAACAACCGCATCTACTAATTGTTGCAGGTCCTGCGCATTGTCTGCAATTAATACTGTATCATCTGCATATCTAATGTTATTGATGTTTCGTCCTCCAATGCTGATTCCATTTATATTCTCTACATTTTTGAAAATATTTTCACTGTATAGGGAAAAAAGATCTGGAGACATCACACATCCCTGCCTGACACCTCTCTTAATTGGCTGATACTGTCCCACTTCATTATCAATCCTTATTGCAGCTTGTTGTTTCCAATATATGTTTTTTATAAGTCTAATGTCTTTCCCATCAATTTGTAGATCTGCAAGCATATCCACCATGCTGACATGTCTAACTCTATCAAAAGCCTTTGTATAGTCAATAAAGCAAAGATGTATATCCTTGTTTACTTCTATAGCACGTTCAATAACTGTTCGCAGCATATACACAGCATTTACTGTACTCTTTCCTTCTTCAAACCCACATTGTTCTTCCCCTATTTCACGTTGTACCTTCTTCCTCACTCTTTGCATGATAATTCTTAGCAAATTCTTTGTGATGTGACTCATTATACTAATTGTCCTACGTTGATCACATTCCAAGGTTCCTGATTTCTTTGAGATTGCAATAAATACACAGTTACATAATTCAGGAGGTTATATCTCCAGTATACTGATATCTCCAGTATCATATAATGTGTTCAGCAGTCTGGTGACTTGCTCTAGTCCAAGTTCTTCTAAAGCTTTAATCATTTCTGTTGTGATTTTATCTACACCGGGGGCCTTGCCAGCTTTCATATGCTTAAGAACATTTCGAACCTCCATCTCCAAAATTGGCGGTCCTTCATTATTAAATCTAATATCATACTGTTTGTCTCTGTTATCATCATAAAGGTGTTTCACATAATCTGTCCATACATGTAGAATCTGGTTTTTTTCTATTATGATTTTGCCATCTTCAGTTTTTAGACACCCTGCTGATGTACATGTTCTTTTATTAGTAAGTTCCTGAATTCTATTGTGCACTAATTTGGTATTTTGACTGTTGTGTTGGTTTTCAATTTCTAAGCACTTTTCCTCAAGCCATGATTCTTTTGCCTCCTTACATAATATTCTGACTTGTCTGTGAATTTCTTCATATTTGACAAAATTATTTTTGTTGAGTCTTCTTGTTTCCATGAGGTGTAAAATTTCTTCAGTCATACATTTCTTACGACACACCTTCTTTAATTTTGGAATAGTTGTTTCTGCAGCCAAACTGATTGAATTCTTCAACGTTTCCCATTGATCATCCACATCCTGGAATAGGATCTCTAGGTCAGACAAAATTTCAAATCTGTTCTGTACTTCTATGTTGAATTTGTTTTGTATTTCCTTGTCATTACTCAATGTACACAAATCATATTTAGTGTTTCCTGTTGTATACTTGACTTCCTTCAACTTTATCCTCAATGTTCCTGTGAGTAATCTGTGGTCACTATAACAATCAGCACTGGGAACTGTTTTTGCTAGTGTAAATCGTTTCTAAATCGTCTGCTAATCAGAATGTAGTCAATCTGGTTTCTAATCCTGCTATCAGGACTCCTCCATGTCCATAATCTTCTAGGGTGTTGCTTGAACCAGGTGTTTCCTACAATCATTTCCTGTTCTTTTGCCCACTCTACGAGTCTGTATCCTCTTTCATTTCTCTCTCCTAAACCACAGTTTCCTACTGTGTATCTATCCCCTTAATTTCCTACTTTTGCATTGAAGTCCCCTATTATAATGTTTATTTCTGAATTTTTACATTTCTTTAAGGCAGACTCTATGTCATTATAAAATTCTTCTACACTATCTTCACTGGATTCTCCTGTTGGGGCATATACTTGAATAATATTTATGCTAAAAGGTCTGCCACTTAATTTAACTAGTAGAACTCTGTCTGACACGGCCCAATATCCTTGAACAGATTTTGCTGTTTTCCGGTCCAAAATAATTGCCACTCCTCTATTACGATCTTCACCTCCAGAATAAATAATCTTGAAATCTTCATCTATCTTGATGCTTGATCAATATTAATTTTTTTCCCTTTCAATTTCTTGTTTTATGTTCTCTAATTTTTCGTCGTCGTTTAACGTCCTAACGTTCCAAGTTGCTAATTTTAACGTCTCTGTCCTTGTCTTGTGATGATCTGTCTTTAAGCGAATTATGATATACTAGGCACTTTTAAAGAGGTAGTTTGCCGTTGCTTTCCTCTATGGCAGTGACCTCACTGAACGTAAACTTGCCAAGAGATCACAACAGCAAAAAATGCTGGTGTTGACTGTGAAAGTCCTGTACAAAGGTTATGTAAAACAATTCTTGCTCTTCTTCAGCATTCCGAGCCATTGAGGTTCTTTGCTGCAGATACAAGCCGTCTCCATTCGTCTCTCTGGTTGACCTTCTCTTGCCAGTCGCTGATTCCAAGTGCTTGTAGGTCTGTATGTATATTATCTCTCCACTGTCTTCTTGGTTTACCTCGGGGTCTACGGTCATTTATTTCCTGAGTGTAAGCGAGTTTTGTTTCCCTATTATCTTCCATTCTTTCTATATGCCCCAGCCATTGTAGCTATTAGCCTTCATGATACCAGGGATTAGCGGGGACTTAAACAGATCATAAATGTCTTTGTTACTTCTTCTCTTCAACTCTCCACTTTGTGTATCCATAATGGGCCCAAAGATGCGTGTCAACGTCCTAAAGACCTAGGGAAATGAAACTCGGGTTTAGACAGGCAACAAACTCCATTCTGATACTTTCTGATATAATTTATTCACAGTAATCTGGTTTCGCAGCCAGTTACAATATTTACAATATCACAGGAGTTCATAACAAAGCAATCATACACATAACCATCACAGCTCTATCAACTATCTTATGATCAACAGTCCTTAAATACACTTGGTTTCTATCTATCAAGTCCCCCTTAAGCTAAACCCTCCTTCGTCCTCGGTGTCCAGTCGCTGTCTGCCCTTCGACGTGTGTCGGGCGGTCACGGGGTGTAACTCTCTTCGAGCTTCTCGTGGAAATGGTCCTGGCACGCGGTAGGCGGGTTCCACCTGTGTCCACGGAGCTGTAGGCAAACTGACCCATCATTCTCGAAGGCTCTAGATTGTTCGAGTGTTCGAGTGGTTTCGTTTACTTCCCTTATATTGGTGTTATATCCCTTCTATAAATCCCTTCTAACTTTCTGTCCATACCTACTCCATGTGAGACCTTGACAATGCGTCTTAAGACTTTGTTCTCAAAGGTTTGTAACAAGACTTCGTCTCCTTTAGTTGTACTCCAGGTTATGTAAAACAATGATATTATTGATTATTATTCCATATAATCCCTACATGCAATTAAAATAATAATAATTGTAATAATGACAATAATAATAATAATAATAATAATAATAATAATAATAATAATAATAATAATAATAATAATAATAATAATAAATTCTCGTAGCAGAAGCCCGTGGTTCACAAGAGGAGTGTTATGGTCATAACAATGCGTAGGTCCCAGTGGACGGGAGTGTAGTTGACCAGTGTTTACCTCCCGTAGCATACGACGACTGCTGGCAACGAAACTTCGACCGACTCCGCCCATCCCATTTTGGGCATAACGCCCCAATAAATCGTGCAATATATGATTTATAGAGTTGATGTTTAAATTCGCTAAGAGATTACAATGTTTTGAATCTACAATCAGTTGCCACCAAAAATAAATTTAAAACTGTGCACTATTACGTCGTGCCAACACAGTCATCTTGTCCGTTATTAGGAAAAAGATAAACCTGAGGCGGGGTATGAAATGATTGAAATAGAGACAGGTTTAACTGATTAACTGCCAAGGGATGATACATCGTCGTATTCAAACTTTCCGTAACTGCCAACGGCTTATATATTAAACTCTGGTTAAAATATTACTAAAACATTTGTTCATATGCAACCTTCATTCATTTGATATTAATACAGCATATCGGCTACCATATTAACAACTTTTAAGTCATAACAGTGACACGCGTATACTTCCCATTTTCCGCCATTAATTTTTGTTTGGCACTGAATCAGTTAATACACTGCAGGGGTACCAGATTGTGTATCTTCAATAAGACAGCCATCTTTGAGAGATGCAGAGACAACACGGTAGATCTTTAAAGCAGTTCATAGATTACAGTAAGGCCTTCAGGTGTGCTCAACATCGCAAAGTGAGGAATATCATGAGAGGCATGTTGCTTGCTTGCTTGTGTTCGCTGGCTGTGAACTCCAGCGCAAAGTCTTGTATGTCGGATGAAGACATCTTGTTGTCCAACATCAGTGTGATGTCATACAGGACCTGAGATTTGCGTGAGTATCCGTTGTCCCATGTCTGGCTTACTGGTATGCAGACTGGTGGTTCCTCGCCTTGCAGGCAGATACTCTCGACTTCAGAAGAATCAGAGATCCTACTGCGTTAGCCAGGACCCCGAAGGGACCTGATGCCCAGGACGCACGGCTAGGACGTGTTAGTAGGTCTTGGCCAGTATAGAACCTGGCCCTGGTGCCTTGGAAACACCTCTGCGTCCCATGAGAGACATGTGATTTCCATGGCAACTGATCCACCTTATTGAGAATCGAACAGTTAACAGCAAGCTTATGCCAGAGTAGCTGGTGAAATATCAAATATGTTTAAACTGCAAAAACCAGGTAATACAGGAGCTCATTATCTCCACCTATCATTCAACATATACCCAAAAGTTAAGTTAAAATGTTAGTTGCATATCCTTTATAGAACGCCGCAGTCAACCCCATCATTTTTTGACTGTGTGATTTCTTGGCAAGTTTACTTTCAGTAGTTTGCCATTGCTTTCTGAACAACCGGCATTCATACCTGTATGAAACCAGCTCAAGGAGGTCTGCTTCCAAATCGCCCGCGGCTGTGTTTCAAACGCGCCAAGCGGTATTGCGAAATGCACCTGTAACCTCTACGCCACTGCGACGGCTACCCAGACGACGTTATACAAATTTGAATAGCGAAGACACAAACAATAGATTCCACGATTTATTGCCAGGCATATTTCGCTGCTTCTCGTTAGGTACGTAATGGAGAAATGACACATAGCAAACTAACGTGATTAATTAGAAAAATCTCTTTCTCTAGCAAAGTGGTCAGATCGTCTTTCTTGCATTCAGATTGTCAGGGGTTCTATTTCGTATGCCATAATTCGGTTCAAAAGTGTAATTTCTACGTACATGTCTTGATAGCCGATATATTGTAAAATGGAGTTATACCTCTCCATAGCACAAGGCCTGGGCCGAATTTAGAGACCATGTGTTACCCATGCAGCATGTTCCCTCTCTTGGCTTGCCTAGTTTACTCCAGAGGAAAGGTAACACGGATACGTCTGGAACAAGTCAAGCTACATAAGCTACCGGATCAGCAAAGATAAGCTCTAGCTGTCCGCCTGTCGGAGTTTCCATCTTAGACCAGTTATTAACCAAGGCTTAAGGCCTGGTCTGCCTTGTCTTGGCACTTAGTCTTTAGGCTTCATTTCCTCGCACTAGGATAAGGCCGGCCGGCTTCGTGGCTTAGAGGTTATGACTTTTCTCCGTAATCTCGTATACTCTCGTCGGTAACGTGATGACGGTAAGAATCAGCAGTGGTTCGAATCGCATCGATAACTTACGGGGTATGTGAGCCGGCCGCTCAGAAAGCAATGGCAAACTACTGAGCGTAATCTTGCCAAGAAATCAACATACAGCTTAAAGATGCTGGTGTTGACAGCGATGTCCTGTAAAGGATATGCAAAAAAAAAAAAAAAGGATAAGGCCTGTGCCCTTAATATTGCGCTCCTCCGCCCAAAGCCTTTGGCACAATGTAGGGTGTCGGGTTTGGTAAGCGCTGCCCAACATTCAGCGGTAACTGAAATCAGGCGTCAACTGTTATACGGTAACTCAGTCATATCTGACTAAGACCTGACTTTAAAAAAAAATAACACACAGACACACACACAGACACACACACACACAGACACACACACACACACACAGACACACACACACAGACACACACACAGACAGACACACACACACACACACACACACACATACACACACACACACATATATATATATATATATACATATATATATATATATATATATATATATATATATATATATATATATATATATATATATATATATATATATATATATATATATATATATATATATATATATATATATATATATATATGCGCTCACACACACAGCATTGTTCACATTTTATAGACTTAAATACTAACTCTATACCTCCTTAGAAAAAATAAGCGGATACTTGATATAAAGCAACTTAACAAAAAAAGATCCACAATAGAATGGACATGTTGAACAAAGCAATATTTTCAAACTTTCATCAGCTGAAAGCTCATTTGTCGTGTGAGCGTGTAGTGTGACTTTGTAGTGTGACTATGTCACAAAGACATACCAAGTCGTGGGAATTCTCTTCAGAGCTTTACTACTCCGCAACCAGTCGACGGCTTGACCGATGCAACACTTTTCGATTGGTTTATTGCGTGCCAAGAAAAGATGTAGTAAAATAATCTTAAGTGACTAAGGAAATACTTCACAAACCAAATGACCCTCCCAGGAGACCGTTCCAAATTACCGGACGTTGTAGGTACCAAAGCGGGACATTTCGAGTCCATTTACAGAAATGAAACCAAAAAAAAATCCCTGTTTTAAGTGCCCGCGCCCAATGTCCCATATGACAGTACGTAAGTAATACATAAGTGAGTGAGTAAGTTAATGGGTGGGTGGGTAAGAAAACTGAGTGAGTGAGTGGGTGAGTGAGTGTGTGAATGAGCGAGTGAGTGAGTGATTCAGTACGTGGATGGGTAGGTAGGTAAGTCAGTCAGTCAGTAAGCAAGTAAGTAATTAATTAAGCAATTAAGTAAGTAAGCATGTAAGTAAATAAGTAAGTAGGTGAGTGAGTAATTAAGCCCGTATGTAAGTAAGCAAGCAAATAAGTAAGTAAGTGAATAAGTAATAACGTTAGTAAGTAAATAACTAAGACAAAAATAATTACACTAGCAAGTAAGTAAGTAAGCAAGCAAGTAAGTAAGTAAGCAAGTAAGTAAGTAAGTAAGTAAGTACGTAAGTAAGTAAGTAAGCAAGTAAGTAAGTAAGTAAGTAAGTAAGCAATCAAGTAAGTAAGTAAGCAAGTAAGTAAGTAAGTAAGCAAGTAAGTAAGCAAGCAAGTAAGTATGTAAGCAAGTAAGTAAGTAAGTAAGTAAGTAAGTAGGTATGTAAGCAAGCAAGTAAGTAAGTAAGTAAGTAGGTAAGTAAGTAGATAAGTAAGTAAGTAGGTAAGTAAGTAAGTCAGTAAGTAAGTAAGGAAGTAAGTAATTAAGTAAATAAAGGACATTTATATATGCCTAAAGACATATTTGTTTTAATCTACAAGACCGATATTTTAATAGATGTGCCAGTATCGCTGCGGTTGCCTTTACTTGTCTATTATTACCGTCAACTTTAATTATAAACATTACATATATTTGAAATGATTATTTTTGTATACTTGGTAGCTGATGCAAACAATAGATTGTCTGTTAAATTACTAAGAAAACTGTCAGCTACTTCCTACAGTACC
>JACEFZ010010780.1:187500-322500 GCA_014155875.1 Cepaea nemoralis | reverse complement strand
TGATAGGTGTGCACTGAGACGTGGAAAGTGTACAGTTCGCCAAATAACCCTTATCTGCTGTAAAATGCCGCGTACACAGTAGAGAGTAATCGGGATGTTGATTTATCAACTGACTTTGATATCATTGTAGTTTGTCTGTTACCTTGGGGTATAGAGAATATAGTACTCGTAGTTATTCTGTTTGTGTGTATATATATATATATACATGGTGTATTTTTAATGACTGTGTAGTGTTTGAAAATATTGCAGGTCCAATTTTTGTTTTTAACTGTTATGTTGCATGAATATTACAGAGTGTGAATACATAATTTGGACCGACAGTATTGTCAAACACTGCACAGTCATTAAAAATACACCCTGTATATATACAATAATAATAATATAATAGCTAAAGGTAAAAACCCCCTTTTCCACCTCACTTTAGCGTGTGGGATATTATACAATTGTAACCCCTATAAGAAAAAGGGAAAAGAAAGAAGAAGAAGAAGAAAGAAAGAAGAAGAAGAAGAAGAAGAAGAAGAAGAAGAAGAAGAAGAAGAAGAAGAAGAAGAAGGAAGAAGAAGAAGAAGAAGAAGAAGAAGAAGAAGAAGAAGAAGAAGAAGAAGAAGAAGAAGAAGAAGAAGAAGAAGAAGAAGAAGAAGAAGCAGCAGCAGCAGCAGCAGCAGCAGCAGCAGCAGCAGCAGAAGAAGAAGAAGAAGAAGAAGAAGAAGAAGAAGAAGAAGAAGAGAAGAAGAAGAAGAAGAAGAAGAAGAAGAAGAAGAAGAAGAAGAAGAAGAAGAAGAAGATGAAGAAGAAGAAGAAGAAGAAGAAGAAGAAGAAGAAGAAGAAGAAGAAGAAGAAGAAGAAGAAGAAGAAGAAGAAGAAGAAGCAGCAGCAGCAGCAGCAGCAGCAGCAGCAGAAGAAGAAGAAGAAGAAGAAGAAGAAGAAGAAGAAGAAGAAGAAGAAGAAGAAGAAGAAGAAGAAGAAGAAGAAGAAGAAGAAGAAGAAGAAGAAGAAGAAGAAGAAAAAGAAGAAGGTGGAGGAGGGGAGAGAGTGAGGGGGAGAAGAAGAAGTGGAGGAGGAAGAAGAAGAACAAGACGGTGAGGAAAAAGAAGAAGAGTGAAGAAGTGAAGGAAGAGGATGAGGAAGATGTGTAGGAAGAGAGGAAATAGACGATTAAGCTAGATAAGTCAAAGAAGAAAAAGAAACATCTTGTGAGATGTAGCTATATGCTAACTTTTATTAGCTATATATCTTTTAGAGGACTTCGCAGTCAACCCCAACATTTTTGGCTGTTTGTGCTTTCTTGGCAAATTTACATTCAGTCGTTTGTCATTGGTTTCTTAAAAGACAGCACTCATACCATTGTAAGTTATCTGCTGCCAAACCGCCAGCAGCTGTTTTTCGAACACGGTGAGCGGGAATGTGAATTGCTCCAGTAACCATTTCACCACAGAAGGGGCCTTTGCAATTAGCTAACTGCTATTATTAATATTATTAATAGATAACTGCGCACTAATATGTTAAGAAGATTAAGAAATACTAATTTGCAACGCTGTTTGTAAAATTAGAAGCAATAATATAATTAAATCAGAGAAAGATAGTAGTAGTAAAAAGATAGTAACTCCCCCGACCAGGAAATTAATGTTCAAATCAATTACACGTATCTGCGTATTTGATGCATGTGTTTGTCTTTCGAAGCTCAAACTGCATGACCCTTGCTGTGGACAGAAATGTATTTTTATATATTCTATTCCTGCCCACCAATGGAAGCGTGGTTTGCTTCTTCTGTTGATCTATAACAAGGGTGAGGAACGTCCAGCCCAAGGGCCGTATAAGGCCAGCGAAAATATTTGCTCTGGCCCTGCCAATATTAACTCTATAGTTAACCTGAACATTGGAAGCGATATTCTGTTACACAGCCTTACAGGCCAATTTAGAATGGCATAATTTTTAGCATGCCAAAATCACCAATGTGGAGTTAATGGGGAGAACTAGACACATTCTGCGAAACGAGTTTCTCAGAAAAGATGCTGGAGTTGGATAAGGCATTAAAAAACCTTTTGCTTTCTTTGCAGGAGGTTTCGACCAACCTCATGTTTATTTTCTAGGTAATTGTACGTTCAGTAGTTTGCCATGGAATTCTGAACGAGAAGTCAACGTTTATGTCCAACTTAATGTCCGTTTAGGGGATAACCGTCTACCCCGTCTTCTGCAGAACATACCTTATAATCTGACGTAAGCAGATTTCCCTTTGTCTGGAATGCACAAGGTAAAGGAAAAGAGAAAGACCATAAAACACAAAGAGAAGGGAAGTAGAGACACATAGTATGGAGTGAACATTGACCGAGCTGAAGTGAGTTAGCTAAGAATAGAATGGCTTCCCGGGAAGATTAACCCGGTCAACAAATGTCCGCAGAAGTCGGATGTGTCGGCCTAACGGCGCAAGAACGCAGCTCTGCTGTAAACAGGCACAACGCAATCACGTCCGAAAGAAAACTCCAGATGAACGAAGAAGAAGAAGAAGAAGAAGAAGAAGAAGAAGAAGAAGAAGAAGAAGAAGAAGAAGAAGAAGAAGAAGAAGAGCTTCAACTGAGCTCTTGAGAGCCCAATTCCACATGAGGGATCATGGTGGAAGAAGAGACTTGTTACATTCCTTCTTATGAAAGAATGAAGCTCGTGTATTCCATAGTTGGTTCGGCTATCCCGGAATAACATTACATTTGTAAAGCTTCTAACTATGCGGAAATAAAGAGATTTATTAAAAGAAATACCGCTAACACTAGCAACACTGAACATGTTCTAGCCAACATTGGAAATGTTTTGCGTTAATTAAAGAAGTAATAGGAAACTAAGCACGGATTTACGAAATGTCAACAGTAAAATCTTTTGCGTGCAACTTTCATCTTTATGTTTCCCAAATAGGTTTTATTAGTTTGCTGGTAATACGGCAAAATGATTAAGGTTCTGTGCAGATATTAAATTATGCCAACCATTTTCAACAACCGGAAGTAAATCCACAGTAATGGCGTAATGATAATTGCGTGCCTAAGACAATATCAGGAACTTCTCAATCCTGACGTCAGTTCCGCAATGTTCATTTCCGATCACGTGACGACGCTTTCGTGTTCCTATAATTCAATTGAGGTTCACGTTGATAGGTGTGCACTGAGACGTGGAAAAGTGTACAGTTCGCCAAATAACCCTTATCTGCTGTAAAATGCCGCGTACACAGTAGAGAGTAATCGGGATGTTGATTTATCAACTGACTTTGATATCATTGTAGTTTGTCTGTTACCTTGGGGTATAGAGAATATAGTACTCGTAGTTATTCTGTTTGTGTGTATATATATATATATACATGGTGTATTTTTAATGACTGTGTAGTGTTTGAAAATATTGCAGGTCCAATTTTTGTTTTTAACTGTTATGTTGCATGAATATTACAGAGTGTGAATACATAATTTGGACCGACAGTATTGTCAAACACTGCACAGTCATTAAAAATACACCCTGTATATATACAATAATAATAATATAATAGCTAAAGGTAAAAACCCCCTTTTCCACCTCACTTTAGCGTGTGGGATATTATACAATTGTAACCCCTATACTTATTATAGACCAATCGGCACTCCGTTGGTGTTGTAATATTATCCCTGCCGCTTGGACTGTCCAGGATATTTCTTGTTAACTGATATAGGCTGACTCTATTGTGATGTTTATCAACAAAAACAAATCCGCTTTGATGTGCACCCGGACACACGCCAACCGTACCTTCAGTGAAGTATGCTGGCCACTGAACTAAACATGAAACCTATAGATAGAAGGATGACTCTTAGGGGACTCTGGAAGAATTTCAGTCGAGGTCGAAGGACGCAGTCTGCAAAGGAACAAACGACCTCAGAGCACAAGGATGACGACTGATCACATCCCCAAGGAGACTCTCTAAAGAGGTTTGGTGCTGGAACATAGGAATCGTTTTGTGCATTCGCTGTGTTCTGCTCTGTCATGTCACATTCTAACTCTCAGCTGCTGCAGTAACGTTCCATTAGGACACAATAGCTAAAAAAAAAATACAATTAAATGCTTAAGGCATTCCAGATTCGAACCCGCGCCTCAGAATGACGCAAAATCACGAGTTGTATTCAGTAGATTTGAACCAAACATGGGACACAATCAAATGAGCAAGTATTACTCGTATAATGTCAATTTACGATCACTGAACACTGAAGTCGCGGAATATACCACGAAACAAAGCAAACAACACGATGACAATCGCATGACAATATATTGTCCTTCTGTCCAAATGGGAGATATCTGGCGATATATTATCATTCGGCCCTGAATCAGTTAAACATTCAGTCCATGTAAGTTCGGGATAACTGCTAAAATAAAGGTCGCTTAAAAGTCTACTTAAAAGTCTACTGAGTCGACTTCATTGCTCCGGGTTTTATCCCATATGGCTGAGTCTCTTTCCGCTGTGCGGAAAGCGTCACACACAGCACGAATTCCGTAGTTCCAGCGGCGATTCTCAGGAGTATCCGATAAACTGCACTCGTGAACCGAAGGACGCTGCCCGGAATCGAACCCACAATTTTCGGAGTCGGAGCCAAACGGTTTGACCACTTCGCCACGGAGATAATACCTTTCCATTCGACTTCCATTACTTCTCAGAAAAGATATGGGAAGTCTTGAAGGGTCTTCTCTAGTGTTAATTCGAGGGTGCCCTGGTCTATGGGCATTGGGTTCTACCTGCTGACACAGAAATAGTAAATCCTGAGGAGGATCCATGGCTAAACCTCGTATGATCCGATCCATTCTGCAAATGCTGTGCTGAAACATGACCTGGTTGCATCCTAATACCTCTAGGCAGGCGTGAAGTGTGAGTACCAGGCATGTATACCTCGCTGGATCCTGAGCTTGAAGAACAGAATGAGATCTCTGTAACACATTCTCCTTGGAGGTTATGCTGTGGTACCGAGTTGAGGCATCTCTACTCCAACCTCACTACGATAGAGGCAAGTAATTTTTAGGACGTAGACGACTTAAACAATAGTGCATTGCACTTAAGAGTTAAAACAAACATTCTTTAAGAGTATGAATACAATTATTGGAACTGAGGTATAGCTGAGAAAATGCAAACAATTTAAAATAACACATAGTACTGCATTTTTACAGAACAAAATTACGGGAAAGACAGGGCGTTGCGGCGACTAGCCTTCATCAGCAAACAAATGCGTACACAAAACACAGCATATAATCACAAAGAGGACGCGCCAGTGACTTCATTAATGCATAAGGACGGGCCGGATGAAAAAAAAAAAAAATGAAACGATGAAGTTATGAGAACAATGAAGACAAGGACGTTACGGCGACTAGTCTTCATCATCTAACGAATACATAAACAAAAAAACGATTTATAATCACGGGAAGGACCCTCCAGTGACTACATTAAGGCAAAAGGATTGGATGCGAAGAATAAAAAGATGAAAATATTATATATTGTTATATTGTGTGCTGAAGAAGGAGCTTGTTATGTCTGTGATGTAACCACAGGCCATCAGATTTTGTAAGCCTGAATGCATGGGGCAACAGGTAGCTAGTATTTTCTTCTGATAGAGGGCGACGAGCTCAGGCATCAAAAACCAGTCCTTAAAATTATAATTAACAGTATTGGTAGCGTAGATTCCTTCTGTTATATTGGATTCCATCCTTTTTGAGCATTGATTAACTGAACTAATGCTACTGAGCTGCTCAATTCATTCATTCATTCATTCATTCATTCATTCATTCATTCATTCAGTAGCATGTCCTTTTCAGAACCTCGCTCCCACAACAACCTTCCGGAAAACCTTTCGATTATAAGCAAGATGTCCCACAATTCCGATACACCCATCTGGAGACTCTCCGCCACATCCTGCACCCAACTTCTCTTTGGAGCTGCTCACGTGACCATAAATACCTGAATTCTTTATCAGTTGCCATCCGTCTTAAGTATAAAGTAAAAGACCCATTTGCACTTCTTAAAGCGCATTGGACATGTGCTTCTACTCCGACATTATTATAGATATATCGGTAATCGGTGGGTGGTCAATTTTTATAGATCAATCGGTAATAGGTATTTGGTCAATTTTTATACATCAGTCGATAATCGGTTGGTGGTCAATATTTTCAGATCAATCGATAATCGATGGGTAGTCAATATGTATAGATCAACCGCTAATCGGTGAGTGACATGGTCAGCATCATAGGCCACTTTTACAATGGAACGCATGTCAATTTAAAACGACCCAATGTGATCCAGATGCGAATCGATCATATGACCACTGGACTGGCAGGCGAGTGTCTAGTCACTACGGTACTGCTGCTCTCGGCGTCAGTCTTGCCAGTCTATTACAGTCTAGTTTGAATCAATCAAACAATCATGTGCCATGCCAGAAAGCGTGGGCGGTCATGACTTGCCATTTCACTCGATCACCAGCGTCGTGGATCAGCTCAGTGTTCCTGTCTCGTCCATGCCATGTGGCCAAGCCATCCAGGTATTTTCCTCTCGGTCTTCCTCTGGGTCTGTTCCCTTCGATCTTGCCAGTTGTCACTAAGTTCTCCAATCCATTTCTTCTCATAACATGTCCAAAAAATTTTGACTGTCTACGTCTAATTTCTCTAATCAATTTACAATTTTCATGTGTCTCCTGTAGTACTTGGTCGTTGGTTTTTCTGTCTGTCCATGGTATTCTTTGCATTTTCCTCAGAAACTACATTTCTGCAGCCATCAGATGTTTTTCAGCTTGAATGCACATTGTCAAAGTTTCACACCCATACAAAAGAACAGGCAATATGTATCCCCTCAACACTCTTTTTCTCGTTTCAATTGACATCCTTTTATTGGTCAGAATGTTTTTCATCTTGCTAAAGGGAACTCTCGCCATGGCGGATCTTGTTCTAATCTCTTCAAGGCATCTCCCATCAGATGTTATGACTGTTCCGAGATAATTGTACCGATTCACTTGTTGAAGAATATTCCCATTTACTTGTATATTACATTGTGGTACTTCGTTCTTCCTAGTGACGACCATAACCTGTGTCTTCTTACAATTTAATTTCAACCCCAGCTGCTTACTGTGTACAGCAATTGCGTATACTAACTGTTGTAGATCTTGTGCGTTGTCTGCAATCAATACTGTATCATCTGCATATCTAATGTTATTGATATTTCGTCCTCCAATGCTGATTCCATTTATGTCTTCTACATTCCTTAAAATATTTTCACCGTATAGGGAAAAAGATCTGGAGACATTACACATCCCGGCCTAACACCTCTCTTAATAGGCTGATATTGTCCCACTTATGGCAGCTTGTTGTTTCCAATATATGTTTTTTTATAAGTCTAATGTCTTTCCCATCAATTTGTAGATCTGCAAGCATATCTACCATGTTGACATGTCTAACTCTATCAAATGCCTTTATGTAGTCAATAAAGCAAAGATGTATATCCTTGTTTACTTCTATAGCACGTTCAATAACTGTTCGCAGCATATACACAGTATTTACTGTACCCTTTCATTCTACAAACCCACATTGTTCTTCCCCTATTTCAGGTTGTATTTTCCTCCTCACTCTTCGCATGATAAATCGTAGCAAAATCTTAGTGATGTGACTCATTATACTAATTGTTCTATGTTGATCACATTCCAAGGTTCCTGATTTCTTTGGGATTGCAATAAATATAGAGTTACATAATTCAGAAGGTATATCACAAGTATCATATAATGTGTACAGCAGTCTTGTGACCTGATCTAGTTGTCGTGTCTTCCTTTAAAGTGTCGTCCCTGGAGTGAGGGGAGTCAACACCCACATTATAATTTTTTCCCCCTATCAATATCCTGGAGAATCCACCAGCTTCCGTCCAACACACTCCTTCAGTTCATGGACACCTTTTCCTCTCTCTCTATCACTGTCGTACTATGCCCCTCTCATACTTCCCCAACGCAACATATTCAACAACTCTTGCTTCTAAAAATTAATAAAGATTAATTTATTAAAAGAAATGTGTAACGTATATGAGACGTGTATGCGAAGAAAATGTGTGTCGTGTATTCTAATGTAAATGTATAGGTCAGACCACAGAGTTCATGTTCAGAGTCCACTCATCATGGCAAGGATTACACGACATCACAAGAATCAGCACAATGGACCTCACCAAACGTCGTGTCCTTCTCTCCAGACATGTCCTCCTCCAGGAGCTCTGATGACCATGAGATCTGATTCCCATTCAAATATATAATCCGTGAAGGATACTATTTTTGTTCCTAACACAACTGTTCCTAATAGTTTATAGAAACTCAGACTTCATAATTCCTGCGCAGTGAAAAAATCATGGAACACTGTCCTATGAACATGACGTTTCTCCTTCTTGCGAAATGTTCTATAGTTTTCACTCTTAAACAGTCATTGTATCTAGACTAAAATAGATTTCTTTATTTTCTAGATATTGTCTGAAAGTTATGATTTCCTTGATACGTGGAACAACTACACTTCAATGTTTGGTTTCATCTAATGTGAACATCAGTTCCTACTGATCTAGTAATACGTGGGCTGAACATCCATCACTTCAGGTGTGTTAACGAATGGTATGAACTCATGTAGGATACTTATACCATTCAGCTCCACCGAGCAATGTTTATCAACTTCTTCTAGCATAGACCCATTGCGAAAGTTGCTGGCCCATCTTCCTGCACCAAAATTTTATCCGGGAACGGTTTTTTCAATGATTCTGTGTGCTTAATCCCGACCAGAGGGAACCTGTAAAATATATAACACAACTGGTGATAGCCTTCCCGTCACTGATCTTTATTAGATAATCGTGGGCCATCGGCCTCGCTCAGAAAAATACAGTGAACCTAACTCTGTCAGGGACAGATGAACTGAACACATAGGTTTTTATCAGGCCAAGACAAGAAGAAGAAAAAAACAACAAACAGCGTGCGGAACCCCCCCCCCCCCCCCCCCACCAGGGAGCACCCACTGGAAGATCCCAATTATCCCCCATTACTCAATTCTCAACTAGTAGAGCTTATCAACACTTCACTACTCTATTTACAACTAACAGACCAAAGTATCACTTCCCTACTCTAGCTAGTTTCAACCATGCTACTGCCTAAATTAATTAGGACTAATTATACAATATGACTACCTTAGGCAACACCGCAGTTAGATCAAATCACATCTACATTTGCCATGACAGGCACGTGTAAAATTAAATTAACCCAATTCGCACACGGTAGATATTATTCCACTCCCTAACTGCAGTGCCAAAGCACGTCCGCCTAAATCCACTGTTTGAGTTACACTGTCTCCCCCAATCATGGTTTTTCAAACATCCTTGAATTGTTCACGTGACGTTGTTGATGTCCTGCAGGTGTCCCAATATTTCCAATAACAAACCCACAACTTTCTGTCATGTGGTGACAAGCAAAACCGCCATTCCGTTTGATATCGGGAAATTCTAAATGACAGACGGACTGTTTTCTCACGAGCCGGGCACTTCCGCTTGAATCCGATCTGTTTGTGAACTGTCAAGGGCGGCGTATTGATTCCTCTCACTCACCCCCTCCCCAGTAAACATCTGCAGCTGTTACTTTTGACCGTCCTGTGATTTTTGACATCCGATTTGTTTTTCCTGTTAGTTAAAATAGTTGTGGCTGTGAAAACATACCATTAATCAGAATGCCTTTATTCTCATCAACTGTTTAATCACGGTGTTTTTCGTGACACTAGTCCAAATTCTTCTAAAGCTTTAATCATTTCTGTTGTGATGTTATCTGCACCGGGGGCCTTGCCAGCTTTCATATGCTTAAGAACATTTTGAACCTCCATGTTCAAAATTGGCGGCCCTTCATTATTTAACATCATACTGTTCCTCTCTGTTATCACTATAAAGGTTTTTCACATAATCTGTCCATACATGTAGAATCTGATCTTTTTCTATTATGATTTTGCCATCTTTAGTTTTTATACAGCCTGTTGATGTACTTGCTCATGTATTAGTAAGTTCCTGAATTCTTTTGTGCACTAATTTGGTATTTTGACTGTTGTGTTGTTTTTCAATTTCTAAGCACTTTTCTTCGTGCTTCTTTTGCTTCCTTACATAATATTATGACTTGTCTGTGAATTTCTTTATATTTGGCAGGATTATTTTTGTTTAGTCTTCTTGTTTCCATTAGGTGTAAAATTTCTTCTGTCATTCATTTCTAACGACCCACCTTCTTTAGTTTTGGAATAGTTGTTTCTGCAGCCAAACTGATTGAATTCTTCAACATTATCCATTCATCATCCACATCCTGGAATAATATCTCTAGATCAGACAATATATCAAATCTGTTCTGTACTTCTATGTTGAATTTGTTTTGTATTTCCTTGTCATTACTCAATGTACACAAATCATATTTAGTGTTTTCTGTTATATATTTGACTTTCTTCAACTTTATCCTCAGTGTTCCTGTAAGTAGTCTGTGGTCACTATAACAATCAGCACTGGGAACTGTTTTTGCTATTGTTAGTGCGTTTCTTAATCTTCTGCTAATCAGAATGTAGTCAATCTGGTTTCTGATCCTGCTATCAGGACTCCTCCATGTCCATAATCTTCTAGGGTGTTGCTTTTAAACCAGGTGTTTCCTACAATAATTTCCTGTTCTTTTGCCCACTCTACGAGTCTGTATCCTCTTTCATTTCTCTCACCTAAACCATAGTTTCCTACTGTGTATCTATCACCTTGATTTCCTTCTTTTGCATTGAAGTCTCCTATTATGATGTTTATTTCTGAATTTTTACATTTCTTTAAGGCAGTCTCTATATCATTATAAAATTCCTCTACACCATCTTCACTGGATTCTCCTGTTGGGGCATATACTTGAATAATATTTATGCTAAAAATTCTGCCACTTATAGTCTGTTTATTTTTTTTAATTTTTTTTGGCCTTAATATAAAATTTCATATCTCAGTAACCAAGTGAGCGAAAATGATGAGATTTAGCATATAACCTTATTATTATGTCCACCCAACAAAAACAATTTTGTTCTGGAAATTGTACAGCAGATTTCAATGTTTGTTTATATGCGGTATATAATTTACGGCCTAGAGATTAAGTCCATCATTTTAAAAGTATTACAGCTTCACCAAGACACATCCACGCTTTTTTGAAATTGTCTCGTGGGTTTCGTTTTGGCACAGACTGCGCGCAGTTAAATGGGAGTCTTCAGAGGTGTCTCCTATGTGGGTTCTTTCATGAAACGTGATTATATAAAAAAATATATATACATAAATCTTACCATTAATATAATATTAATAGCTAATATTTGAATGTGTGAATATTGTTCAATGGGATTGAAAGTGAAATTGTGTACACTTCAAACAGTGGCGTGCAGAGGTTCTTTGATGCCCGGGGCCAACCCCTTGATTGGATGCCCCTTTATTGTTCTTTCACTAATTCATTCTTCCTCCCCTCCCACTTCACTGTGCTGCCCCCTCTCCCTAATTGGATGCCCCCCTGCCGGCTGGATGCCCAGGGCCGTCGCACACACGCACCCCCCTCTGCACGCCACTGACTTAAAAGCCTCGCTATGAAATTGTACACATATTTTTGTCAAGAAGCTGATCGCAGGAAACTGTTTCATACTGTTACAAATCCCGAAAAAATAACAGTACATGCATTGGGTTTGAGTAAACGGCCATTTCGTCGATGGGTGCAAGAATCTGGAATGAAACCAACACGCGATAAGCAAACGGTAGTTACAAAGGCAATTTAAGACAGCTTTGACAAGGATGTCATCAGGCGAGTTATTATAAAAATGATGGATGCCAAAGAAACAGTGACTGTAAGAAAACTGAGGGTTTTGTTGAAAAGAATAATAACATAGATCTATCCAAAACAACTGTGTGTAAAATTATAAGGACATTAGGGTTCACTTTTAGAAAGTACAAGGGAGGTAGAAATATTCTTTGCGAGCAACCGCATTTAGGAGCCATGAGAAGCAGATACCTACGTGAAATAAGGGAAATGCGCAAAGAAAATTATGACATAGTGTATTTGGATGAGACGTGGATCAATGCGCACCACACAAGTGAAAAGGAATGGTAATAAATGGATGGAAATATAAAGCGTTATGTGCCCAGTAGTAAAGGACAGCGTTTGGTAATAACCTGCGCTGGTAGTACTCATAATGGCTTACTACAGAATGTTGGGCTCGTGTTCGTATCAAAGCAAAGACAATAGGGATAATCATAATGAGATGAATGGTAATGTATTTAGAGATTGGCTCGAGAATACATTACCTCCATCCCTTGATAAACCGTCATGTCTAATCATGGACAATGCATCATATCACAATATTGTTGCCCAAGAAGACAAAATACCTACGGCATCGAGCACAAAGGAAGCAATAAAGATATGGCTCCGAAGGGAAAATATACCATTTCCAGAAACATATTTCAAGCTACAGTTGTTGTTTCTTGTAAAACAGGTGTAACAAAGCAAGAAATATCAAATCGACAAGTTGATAGAAGAGCATGGCCATAGGTGCTTGAGACTTCCGCCGTATCATTTTCATTTAAAGCCTATAGAACTTGTGTGGGATAAAATTAAAGGACGGGTGGCAGGTGCCAATACTACATTCAAATTGTCTGACGTCAAGATACTAACCCAGTCCGCGCTATTAAATATTGATAAAAGTTACAGAAAGAAATGTGAGGACATTGTGTTGAAAGAGGAAGAGGACTATTGGAGAAATTATGGATTGAATTTTATGCAACCGAGAGCAATCATCAACCTACTGGAATCGTCCGACACAGATTAAGGTCTGAGCAGTTCGCAGACCTTAATCTACGTACACACTTACTGAGATATTTTGCTCCAACTATTCAAACGAATTGCAGGCCTTAAACATTACAACATCAGCATAATGTCAATGGCAACAGTTTGTATTCCACAGTGATGAATTTTCAATTCCGCAAGCTCTAAGCTGTGACAAACAACTGTATTGAAAAAGAAAATAAAACAAAAAAAAAAACACACACACACTAAACGCATTGAATACCAACATAAGAGTAATATTGTGGTGGAAACTGACATATTGCGGCATAACATGAAACGTGAGAGCAAACACGTTGTCAAATTAGGGGACAACACAAGTGCATACGAATCAATCTATAAACTTCAATGAAAAGAGGACGACCATTTTGGTCGTTAAGAAGAAAGCCCACTACAGAGACACTGACAACTATTTTCGTAGTGCAAAACAGGTAATCATGTTCCGTCTCTGAACGATAAACAGCAGAGTAGACAATCTTTCACAAAGACACAAAGCGGGTCCGTCATCCATGTGTACGTGTGAACAAACTACACAGACAGCTGAATAGATCCTTAAAAATGAAAACATGATGACTAAATTGCAGTATCATTTCTGGTCACACCATACGCACATTAACTCTCAGCTATTTGGAAGCTTTAACGAACTCAATATAAAAAGCTAACATGACTACTTGTGTACACACTATTAACCAGGAGCGGAAGAAACAAGAAGGAAATGAACAATAAGGTAAGAAATATATTCCTTCTACTTTCCTGTTAATTTACAAATTATTTACCCTATGCCTCTGTAAATTCTCTGTCTTTACTAATATTACACATTGCACCCCTCTCGGGATTCTCCGTGGTGAAGTGGTCAAGCCGTCTGACTCGGGCTCCGAGGGTTGTATGTTCGATTCCGGGCCGCGTCCTTCATTTCACGAGTGCTTTTTTTCGGAGACTCCCGAGGGTCGTCGCTGGAGCTACGGAGTTCGTGCTTTGTGCGACGCTTTCCGCGCTGCGGAAAGAAACTGAGCCATATGGGATAAAAACCCGGTGCAATGCAGCCGACCCTGTCGCCTTTTAAGCTACTTCTTTTACTGCACCCACTCCCATTCGAATCCGGATACGCCTTGTGTCGTCATGTAAATTGGCGGGGCATTCTTCGTCTTCTTCTTCGTTCATCCGGAGTTTTTTTTTCGGATGTGACTGCGTTGTGCCTGTTTACAGCAGAGCTGCGTTCTTGCGCCGTTAGGCCGACACATCCGACTTCTGCGGGCATTTGTTGACCGGGTTAACCTTCCCGGGAGCGGGGCATTCATTACTGTAAAAACAAGTTTGTAAGCGAGACATCTCTAGTTTTGCAGCGAAACATCAAAGAAATGTTGCCGCTTTCGATGATTTAAGTTGCATTTGGACCTATCAAAGACATATTCCTTGGGTGGGGGTAAATATAAGACGGCAGGAAAAATTTTATAACGATGCAACAGACAGTTTTCAAAATAATTGATCGTGAATGACGGCATTCGTTTCTGGACATCCTATAATTTAACTAGTAGAATTCTGTCCGATACGGCCCAATATCCTTGAACAGATTTTGATGTTTGCAGTCCAAAATAATAGCCACTCCCCTTTGTCGGTCTTCACTTCCAGAATAAATAATCTTAAAATCTGTATCTATCTTGATCCCTGCTCCTGTCCATCTCGTTCCACACATCCCTAGCGTATTAATTTTTTTCTGTTTCAATTTCTTGTTTTATGTTCTCTAATTTGTAGTCGTCGTTTAACGTCCTAACGTTCCATGGTGCTAATTTTAACGTCTCTGTCCTTGTCTTACGATGATCAGTCTTTAGGCGAATCATAATGTACTAGGCACTTTTAAAGAGGTAGTTTGCCGTTGCTTTCCTCTAAGGCAGTAACCGTACTGGTCATTTGACCGCAGCCATTGACTCGAGAGAGCTCATCTGCCTGCCGTCGTGAAACTTGAGACCATAACCAACAAATATCTGTTGGCTGCCCTCAAACTTTCATCCACCACCTGTCTACTGTGGCTTCTTTTGAACACTTTCAATAAACGAAAACGAAATAACACGACATAATCCACAGGAAAAACACTAAAACAGCGTCATCACGAAGAATAGATGCATCACGTCGTCGCCATTGTACCAGAAGTTTGAAAGTTTTAAATGATAAGATATAGAAACAAATGGATAATATAAGGAGGGCATGGACAGATCCTCTTCGTTATTGTCTTCAGTAAGCCATTTTTGTCTCATCCTCTTTCCCTCTTCCTCCTCCTCCTCCAGCTGATCCTTTTTCACCTACTTCACCGCTTCCTTATTTTTTTGTGTCTTTTTCTTCTCAATGTTCTGGAAGCCTCCTACTCCATCTAATCGTTATTATTGCTTTGTTCTTTTTATTCTTCTTCTCCTTCCCACCCCCATCTCCTTCTCCACCTCGCTATCTAATTATCAACTTCCTCGTCTTCTTACTCCTGCTTCTCCATATCCTCCTCCTCCTTCGTTCTTCCCATCCCCCTCCGTACTCCTCCCCCGTTTTCTCTTCTTCGAACTCTTCCTCATCCTTCCTCATCTGTTTCTTTATTTTGAAGAAGTCCTGCAAAATAAAAATGGTTTGAACCAAGACCACAGAACAGGTAAGAAAACACACTAACCACCACTTTCCCAACTGTGAGTACTGTATCAAATTGCCAGTTTCAATCAAATAAATCAATTAGCCTCGCTTTACCCAGCCCAGACAATCCTAGGATGGATCAGCGAGAAAAGTCTGGCCTCTGGCATTTTATATTGAGACAGCCAAAGCTGTCTCTGTGTTGCGCCTAATTACTAACAACTCCCCGGGTCCTTTTGAGACATCCATGCCTGGAAAAATACACGTTCTCCCGGAGAGACCCTAGAGATCTAGATTGATATTAACAATATAAATAGATACAGGAGATACCGTGGTTTACATTTAAATACGCATGTACACATGTGTACTTTAAGAGGCTTTCTTAATAATTTCCATCGATATGGCTGATGGTTAACTTGTCTGGCTGTCTGTCTCTCTGTCTGCTTTGTCTGCTTGTCACCCTTTGCCTGTTTGTCTGTCTGTCCACGTGTGACTAACTACCTGTCTAGCTACCCGTTTAGCTATTTAGCTAACAGTCTGTATAAGTACCTTTCTACCTAACTACCTACAGATATATCCAGCAGTCTGCCTGCATACCTACATATCTACCTAGTGCTAGTCTTCCTACCTAATTGGCCGTCGTCACAATCCCTTGCAACAGGCAGACATTGGCTGTTGCCTAAGGTCCCTATATTTTGCAGATATCACTGAGTAGTACAAGATGGATTAGCTACGTGTATCATATCACACATCATTAACTATGATCAACATCTATTAGGCACTCAAGAATACTGGTTTGCACACACAACTTCGGTTAAGTCTAGATGAATACGATGACATTTATAACATTATTCCAGGAAGTTTCGTTGAACATTATACATCGTCTGTATGCATAAATCCTTACTATAACACTGCCTTCTACAGGTCTAGTAAAATAACCTGTTACGCCGGACCCTCCCCAGTGTCCGGTCGTAACTAACACTATATCTTTGGGCCAAGTTCCCTCTAACTTGCCCACACTGAATGTCTCCGGGCGAAGTTTCCCCTAACTTCCCCAAAACTCCATTTGTCCTCGACCCCTCACTTTCCTCTCATTTTATCCACTTCCTCGGGACACCCCCTCCCCCCACCCCCTCCCATGAAACTCTATTTCACACTTGATCACAATAAGATTCCTCCGAACCCTACTCCTCTGGGTTTTCCCTTTGTTTATTCGCCTCCCAGCACGCTTCTGCCTTTGACTGCAAATACAACCTTGACACGTACGTGCTATAACAACCCATTGTATTGGAGCTCTCCAATTCGCTGGAGATTCTCATTAACCGCCTTGGCCCCACCTTTGCCTTACTCTCACCTCACACCTGCAACCTTGATTATTACTTTAAGATTCTTAACCCCCCCCCCCCCCCCCCCCCCCCCCCCCCCCCCCCCCCACATCCACCGTACTTTGGACGTAATCACGAACGTTACAGCTGTCTACCTTCCACACTGGCCATCTGACTACCATCTTACCCAAATACCCACCGATTAACCTTCCTAAATAATTACATAGCGATCAACCTAGATTGATTTATTGATTTAGGAATCGACATCACAGCATTCGGGGCATTCCCATAAGCGCCCCGTCCCCATCCTCGGCAGCCAGCGAAGAGTTCCAACACGAATAGTACCAGTAGCAATCTAATTATATGTCCGTCTCACCTTTCCTCTGAGCGTTGAGCGTCGGTCAGATCCCCTCGTCACTCCTCGCTGTCTCATTCTTGCCAGACCATGGTAATCCATTTGCTCCTCCTTGTCATGTATCAGTACTCCACCAAGTTCTGCAGAGCCAGCCAATCTGTCCGCCTGTTCATTTCCCAGCACACCGGCATGTCCCAGAAAAAAGATTCAGGCGATGCTTGTCACCCGTGACCTCCGAAGCGAAGCAAGCCACTCCGCACGAAGCCTGCCCGTCCTCACCCTCGTCAGCATGCTTTCTGAGTCAGTTACAATCACGATGTGTGTGCATGTCGTATTCTCCATCCAGCGGAGAGCCGCAGTGACTGCCTCCACCTCCATTCTTAAGCTGGATGATGTGGTATCATATGCCAGGCTCTCCTGCACCAAACGTCGACCATTAGCTTTGGCTATGAACCCCCAGCCACTTCTCTCACCTCTTGACACCGAGTCATCTGTGTAGATAATCACATCACCCGAGTGAGCATTGTCCTGAATTAGTTGCTGGATTTCCACTTCCGTGGCCCCTGCTGGCCACTCCCTGCACTCCCGGCTTAATGTGATTATAACTCTGCACAAGTCTGACTGCTCCGCTGGCACTCTGACCCACTCCTCTCCTCGCCTAATGTTCTCCAAGGGGCACACCTGTCTGATCGTATCCTCCGCCTGAGCCATCCATGATTTCCCTATTATCAGTCGCTGACCCTACGATCAACATAGGTACCTATCTACCTACATAACCTCCATTCTACTTACATATCTACCTTGCTGTCTAATAATATACATTCATACCAGCCTAAATATCTAGCTATCTATCCAAGAGCATGCACAATTCCTAACCTACCTACTGACCTCAGAATCTACTTATCTATATATTTATCTGTATTTATGTCTGCCTATATATCCATCTACCTGCCTTTCTGTCTGTCTACTTAAATATGTGTCTGTATAAATATCTAACTGACTGTTTTATATATATATATATATATATATATATATATATATATATATATATATATATATATATATATATATATATATATATATATATATATATATATTTACGCACCAGAACACATTAAGATTAGACGAACCGTCTTCTGCGCGTTATAAAGACACATCAGGTGCGTTCGTTAACTGACAACAGACAGTAAGCAATTGCACTTTGGGCAAGGAACGCCAAGACACTAACAAGCTTTGTTAGGAACCTCACACGCTTTCATTGAAGCCAAAAGAAAAACCGTTTGTATATATAATATTGTTGGTTACAACAGCCAGTTAGAAGCCAGGGGAGGGGACATTAGTTGTCACGCACAAAATAGTCCACACTGGCGCTCAGAACAAATAGAGTGACTCGCAATGTTCAGGCCAGATGTTGTTTTTTTTAAAAAAAGAATTTGAGCTGGGAGCAAAGTAAAAGGGACCAGGGAAAGACAGCCGTGAGTTACAGGTAGAGTGTACCTATAGCTAGGGGTGGAAACGGTGTGTAACAGTCACCAGTCTACTAGGTCAGCTTGGCCTGCCTCTAGGACAATGTCTGCACGTCTGTGAATATAGCGCTTTGAAATAAAATGGTCATGTTCCGTTCGACTGCACACAACAGGCCTTGTCGAGTCATTTGAAAACTGACTGTGAAAAGAAACTGTATATATATTGTTTCTGTTAACTTATTTCGGTGGCGGTCCGGATCAATCTCAAATGGGTATTAAGAAATTTCCTTCTGTGTAAATGCAATGGGCCTGATATTGACCACATTACTATTCGAGTGGTATCGGTCTAGAAAAACATGGGCCTACCATATATACGCTATATATGTCAAAGCGTGTAAAACAGCCCTTTACTTTATGATTGCTTATGTGTCCTCTTATTAAGTAATATGCTGTTTGTAAAGAAATATGTTCGTCTATCAAAAAAGAGGTAGATGCATATCCTTTACGGACTTAGCAGTCAACCTGATGTTGACTAAAAGCTGCGAACAGTTATTGAACGTGCTTTAGAAGTAAACAAGGATATACATCTTTGCTTTATTGACTGCACAAAGGCTTTTGATAGAGTTAGACATGTCAACATTGTGGATATGCTTGCAGATCTACAAATTGATGGGAAAGACATTAGACTTATAAAAAACATATATTGGAAACAACAAGCTGCCATAAGGATTGATAATGAAGTAGGACAATACCAACCTATTAAGAGAGGTGTTAGGCAGGGATGTGTAATGTCTCCAGATCTTTTTTCACTATACAGTGAAAATATTTTCAGAAATGTAGAAGACCTAAATGGAATCAGCATTGGAGGACGAAACATAAATAACATTAGATATGCAGATGATACAGTACTGATTGCAGACAATGCACAGGATCTGCAACAATTAGTAGACGCTGTGGTTGTACACAGTGAGCAGCTGGGGTTGGAATTAAATTGTAGGAAGACACAGGTTATGGTCGTCACTATGAAGAACGAAGTACCACAATGTAATATACAAGTAAATGGGAATATTCTTCAACAAGTGAATCGGTTCAATTATCTCGGAACAGTCATAACATCTGATGGCAGATGCCTTGAAGAGATTAGAACAAGAATCGCCATTGCGAAAGTAGCCTTTAGCAAGATGAAAAACATTCTGACCAATAAAATGATGTCAATTGAACCGAGAAAAAGAGTGTTGAAGGGATACATAGAGCCTGTTCTTTTGTATGGATGTGAAACTTGGACAATGTGCAGTCAAGCAGAAAAACATCTGATGGCTGCAGAAATGTGGTTTCTGAGGAAAATGCAAAGAATACCATGGACAGATAGAAAAACCAATGACCAAGTACTACAAGAGACAAATGAAAATCGTAGATTGATTAGAGAAATTAGACGTAGACAGTCAAAATTTTTTGGACATGTTATGAGAAGAAATGGACTGGAGAACTTAGTGACGGCTGGCAAGATCGAAGGGAACAGACCAAGAGGAAGACCGAGAGGAAAATACCTGGATGGCTTGGCCACATGGCATGGACGAGACAGGAACACTGAGCTGATCCACGACTCTGGTGATCGAGTGAAATGGCGAATCATGACCGCCCACGCTTTCCGGCATGGCACATGATTGATTGATTGAGTCAACCTGAGCATTTTTTATGGCTGTTCGTGATTCCTGGGCAAGTTTACGTTCAGTAGTTTGCCATTGCTTTCTGAACGACAGGCACCCATACCATTTCATAAAAAGCCAACACAGCTGTTTCGAACACGGTATGCATGATTACGAACTGCGTCTGTAAACCCTTAGCCACGGAGCCGGCTTTCAATATAGTTACTGTCAAATTTTGGGATTCAGCATAAAACATGGCCATCTTCTTTTCTTTTACTCTTGTATCCACAATAGGGGCGGAGGCGCTCAACCAACTCACTCCACTGCTTCCTTAAATCTCATGCAGCTTCGTCTTGTGCATTAGAATAGCGCAACAACAACAACAACAACAACAATAACAACAACAACAACAACAACAAAAACACACAGACATGGTGAGACAGTCAGAGGCATGCGACAGACCATGGACTCTTGAATTAAAACTTCCCATCTGACGTGTCTCCCCCTTGTCGTGGTAGAGATGCTTGCGTGTCCCAATAACCCCAAGAGCTCTGCACAACTACATGTCGGGCGGGCCTTAGGATAGGGACCAGACCAAGAGAGACACAACCTGCTGCTCTGCAGGTAGACTGAGGATAGGCAGTCAAAGACCGAATCAGGCGCACGATGCCACTAATTCTTGGTCCGGACACATACTCTAAGGCTGTCAGCTGAGGGATATGACTGAACGACCCTAAGTCAACATCCGGGTTGGGCCGATACTCACCTACTGCAAAATGGCGGTGAGATGCTAAACCTACTACATGCTTGGTTCAGATACCTGTTCGAAGGCTCTCATCCGAGAGATAGGAGGGATCCCCGGATGAGAGATCCTGGTCTTTACTTGCTGTCAACGTGTTGGATCTCTAGGGGATCTGAACTCGGGCTCAAACAGGCAACAATAACTCCGTTAAATACAATATAGCAACATTTATTGAACTTAGGTATACAGTGCGTTGGCGCAGTGGGTTTAACAAGCCCGCACTGATGAGTTGCATATCACAGCGGTTTAACATCACACATGATTATAACAAACATTCTAAGCAAACTATCTAGCATATGTCTATGACCCTAAATACACATGGGTCTGAACTATTAAGTCCCTCTAAGGCAGGCCCTGTTGCCTCTACGATGTCCCGTCTGTCTCTGCCGGTTCACACGTGTCGCAATCCGACACGGGTGGTAACTCTGTCCGAGTTCCTCGTGGACTTCGCAATAGGCGGGCCACATCAGTGTCCACGGGACAGTGGACTCACTGACCAGTCCTTCGAGAAGGCTCTGGATTACTCTGGCCTTCGAGTGTCTTACTTCTTTCCCTTGGGCGGGAGTTGTAGCCCTTCGCCAGTGTATATTAACTTATGTTGGTTTACCGTATAATGTGAGGCTGTGACAGGATTCCCCCTCTCCCCCCTGATTTGATGGGTTGTTATAAGGTAATTAGTTCTGTACTAATTCTGTCACAGAATCACATAAAGTCGGTGTTTGTAGTCTGGTGGACAGTAACTTGGTAACCTACATATTGGCATCAACACTCATGTATTCTCCCATACACCACTTCTCTGATTTGCTGAAGAGGTCTCTCTCTCCTGTGTCCTTAAAAAATGCTTATCTGACCGAAGTTACGTGACGTTTTCTAGTTGTTTCTACAACCCGTCCTTCTCAAAGTATCCCACTGATACCAAGATAATTAACCTCTGTGTTAGAGAGGATTAACAAGACAAAAGTCTTGGCTAATTAAGTACACCTGCCAATCTTGTTCTGTGTGTGCATTTCAATACACTTTTACTCTCGTATGTTGTATAATGCTGAATATGTAGTTACGCTGTTATTTTATCCCATCTGACTACATGTGTCCCTGTTGGCTTGTTAGTGTGTTGACTAATAAGTTGCTGCTTCTAATAAAGTGACTGTATTTTAATTGATAGTGTTCAGTTTTGAGTTTTGTGTAAAGTGTGTGCTGCATGTGTGGCTTATCTCCAAGCGTCACGAGTTGGGATATCCTTAATCATGAATTACCCCAATGTGTGTAATGCATGATCAGGCATTCCAAGCAGTGGTGCTTAGATGTAGTATCCTAAATACTAAACATGCATTAACAATTTAGACAAGTAATACAATTTACATGAAAGACGCAGACAAATTAAAATAAATACGTTTTGCGTACAATTTGTCCGCTCAGTATATCGCTCTCTCATTTAATTCATTCACCCTGTCATTCACACATCTTTCATTCAAAATAGTATTTGGTTAAAATATATAAGTAAAGTTGAGGTAAGTGTTATTGCCCTTAGAAAAAATGGAATAGGCGATATGTTCCCTTTAAGATAATACGTACTTTTTGTACGATGACTAAAAAATGGTTTATAATTTACATAGAGAAAATTGTATAGGAAGAATATTTCGCCTATAAGTGGAAATACCTGTAATATTATGGTAGAAAATGTACAAATTACAGGTTGACATATTTTATATACATAATTCAATACAAATATAATACATATTCAATACTAAATTAATTAATTAACTAAGTAACTAAATCCAACGATGATGTGCGCGTTGTCCTCCTGTTGTCAGCGTGTCGTGCCATGAATGTTAACAGTTAGTATGGCTGTCTCTTGAGTGTTGTAATCGACGTAGTTCTCTTTTGGCTGTTTGCAAAGTCTCTTAGCAACAGCAAGTATGGAATGTTCTCAATGTCGAGTATGAAGTGTTCTTAATGCTTTCATGATCAATGTCAGTTCACTGGTTGAATTCATTTCACACATAATGTCTCTCGCTCGGATTGTTCCTAGAGCTTTGGTAATTGGTAGTATAGTTCTCAAAGTTTCATGTTTGGGTGTTATACGTAACCTATTCACTGGGGTGTTATTACTTTTAAATGAAAGTTCTCTAGCAGGTGTAGAGTTACACTGTTCTATGCCACAGAATAAAATATCACAGTTTCTGGTATGGCGAATGGTTAATGTGCCTAATGTTATTCTGATGGCGCATTCGTTTGCCGCAATAAAATATCAGCTATAATGTTATCGGTGCCTCTGATATGGCGGATTTCGAAGTCGAAATCTTGGAGAAGAAGACACCATCTTTGTAAACGATGGTTTTTCGGAACACCTTGCTTAAGCACCAACAATGGCGAGTTATCGGTGAGCACAACAAAATGGGCACCTAAGAGGACCTTAGATAATCTGAGCATACAAAATAATAGACTTAATGCCTCCAATTCCACAGTAGAGTAATGGATCTCTGCCTTCTTCAGCTTACGGCTTACGTAGAGAATTGGGTGTCTCACTCCTTGCAGCTTCTTGCATTAAACATCCGCCAATTGCGATAGCACTCGAATCTGTGGTCAAAATAAAGGGTAAATCTATGTTTGGTAATCGTAATACTGGTGGATTAGAAAAAATGCATTTCAATCTGCATATTGCATCCTCTAAGCGGGTACTTTTACAAAAATTTTCTGGATGATCTTTTGTCAACATATTAGAAAAAACTGATGTAAGTTCTGCCCAGTTTGGTATAAACTTAGCATAATAGTTTATAAGACCTAATAAACTTCTAACTTGTTTCTTTGTAGTTGGAACTTCTAGATTGAGAATTTTCGAAACAATTTTATCATCTGTCAACAGTTTGCCTTCAGAAATTCTATGACCAAGGAAGTCTATTTGTTTATAGCCTATTTCAACCTTGGAAGGTTTGATAGTAAGTCCAAAAAGAAAGATTTGGTTAAAGACTTGTTGGAGTGTAAGTAAGTGAGAAGTCATGTTAGAAGAATGAATGCATATATCATCAATATAAGATTGCACGTCCTTAATGCCGTGCAATAACAATCTAGTTAACCTAACAAATGTGGCTGGAGCGTTCTTGAGACCAAATGGAAGGTATCTCCATTCGTACAAACCAAGAGGTGTAGCGAATGCTGTTATATGTCTAGAAGAAGGGTGTAGTGGTACTTGCCAATAACCTTTCGCTAAATCAACCTTCGAAAATAAGGATGATTGAGACATATTCAAAATGAGGTCTTCACAGCTGTTCATTGGCTCCGCATCTGTTGTGGTTATCGTATTTAACCTTCTATAGTCTATGCACAAACGGATTGTTTGGTCCTTCTTTTTCACCAGGACAATCGGTGAAGAATATTGGGACATAGATTTCTGAATTATTCTATTTTTCTCTAAATCCAAAATTTCTTTGTCTAAATTTGCTCTATAATGCAGAGGAATAGAATATGGTCTACATTTGACCGGTGTCAGATCTGTCAACACAATTGAATGTGTTATTTTGTCAGTCCGTCCAGGTTTGTTAGAGAAGATAGATTTATAATCGTTAAGGAGAGACAAAATGTCTTGTCGCTGCTGTTGTGTCAAAGTGTCAGAGATGTGTATGTCCTTTATACTACCGTCGTCATTCATAATTGGTACTGGAATTTCAGTATTGTCTACGTCTGTTTGATTTATTACAGATGCTACTGTTTGTAAATTGTCTTCAATGTCATTGTCGTCGTCGTCGAGATTAATCGTTGTCAATATGTCGTCAAATTGGTCGTCGTTGTCATTATCCCATATTGTCGGTAATGTAAATATGTCTTCTTCGTCTTTGTTGTCGTAAGAGTGCGTCGTTAACGATGCTTCGTTTGTCGAGGTGTCATTCAGTTGGGTAATTGTCGTTTCGTTTCTGTCATCAGTTGGCTGCGTCTGCTTACTCGTGTCACTGTCCTCTCTAGCATAGTATGGTTTTAACATATTTACATGGAATATTTTCAACTTTCCATTCAAAGAAATTTCGTAATCAACTTCCGAAATTCTTCTCACAATTTTAAATGGTCCCTGCCAAGAGGTTGATAGTAAATCTCTCTTGTCAGGTAGCAATAATAAAATATCCTGATCTGGTTTTAATACAATTGTTTTTGCACCTTTGTTGGCATACTGCCTGTACCTAAAACCTTTCTCCTGTCATGATGTTCTGGCCAGTATACAAGATCGTATGATTTTGTCTCTGGTGTCAGTGACTAAATCATAGGTGGAAATTGGTAGTTGGATATTTACAGGTTGTGATATGATATCTTTGTAAATCGTGAGAGGTCCTCTTGGGTTCGCTCCATATATCAATTCGAAAGGAGAGAACCCTGTGCTTGATTGTGGGACTTCTCTATATGCGAACAGCACCGTTGGGAGAAGTATATCCCAATCGGCTGGATTTTCAGCTGTCACTTTGGATAGCATATGTTTCAGGTCCCCATTTAGTTTCTCGCAGATACCATTCGCGGCCGGTCGATAGGGACTGGTGAAACATTGCTTTATGCCTAGTAACTTAGTTACCGATTGAGTGGCATTCGATATGAACTGGGTTCCCCTATCTGAAATTATTTTCTCCGGGAAGCCAAAACGGGAGAATATATTTAACAATACGTCCGTCACATCCTTAGAGGAGATAGATTTTAATGGAATCATTTCTGGCCATCTCGTACATAGATCAATAAGAGTAAAAATATATCTATTCCCTTTGCTTGAGATGTGGTTTAACGGGCCTACTAGATCAACTGCCACGATTTGAAATGGCCTTGAGGCAGTTGTGGTTGACTGAATTTCTGCTGTAGGGTTTTTTCCCTTTTTAACCAGTTTCTGACATATATCACATGATCTACAATAGGTCTTTATGTCTTGGCAAAATTTTGGCCAATAAAATTGGGTCAGGACCCTGGCTCTAGTCTTTTCGTAACCCATATGACCTCCGAAAGGTGAATCATGGGCTATCTTTAGTACTTTCTCACGATGTGATTGAGGTAGAACTACTTGCTGTATCGTGGTCTGATCTCTGGTGTATAATCTAGTCAGAATATTGTTCTTTAATCTAAATGTCCACGACGCATTTTTAGTTAATTTTGGTTTAAGTCCTACTAATCTAAAATATTGTGAAAGTGTAGGATCTGCTTTCTGTTCTTCTCCAAAATTAGTGATGGTAGTGTTTGGTGATACAATTTCTAGTGACTCCTGCAGTTGGTTGGTGTGGGTTTTGTGAGTTGTCTGTCGTGTTATTGCATTCGTGTATTGTGTGTGTTGTTGCACATCTACAGGCTTGGTAATTTGTGGATTGCTGGCATCCTCAGTTCGAGGTTTTAAGTTGGTCGTATCACTGACAGATTCAACTGCCCCTGCATTATGCACCTCGGTGAATTCTTTTTGAACTACTTCATTGGTTGTCTCCCTTGTGCTTTTGGCAGTTTGAGACAAGCACGAGTGGTGTTTCTCTTTAGAATCGCTGTTTGGGTTCTGGATAACGTTTTTCTGCTCCCAATCTCTGATTTCCTTTTCAGAGCAAGATCGTATGTTGGGCAGATTCCCAAGTATAATTTCAGCGACAGGATTTTCGAGTACTGCGCACAACACTCGTCCTGATATGAAAGGTGTGCGAATTTCGACAAGAGCAAGGGGGTATTTTTCGATGGTGCCTGCGAATGTGCGACAAGTTACGTGTTTGTGTGTGTAGTCTTTGTCGTTGACTAATGTTTTCTTAATTCCACATAGCGTTGCGCCGGAATCGCGGATTAATGTGCACTTTTTGTTATTTACAAACCCTGTTGAGAAATTTAGCTTGCCTGTAGATGATAAGGCAGCGTTGGCCATTTCATTAGAAATAGGGATCGTGTGGCCACATAACAATGTTGTGTCAAGTTGGAATTTCCTACACGTGTTACATTTGTTGTCTGTAATGGTGTCAATGATTTGCACTGCATTCCCTAGCTCACTCAAACTTTCATTCTGATTGTCACACTCATTCAGTTGTTCAATATCTTCATCTGAGGAAGTTTCAACTAGTGCAGCATTAGCCTGCTTCATTATCTTTCGCCCTTCACAAAAGCGTGAATAGTGCCCAAAGCTGGAGCAAAAATAGCATTTGACCGCTCTCTGATAAGCATTTCTCTTGTTCTTTTGCTTCTCCACTATCATTTGGAGATGATGTGGATAATTAGGTGATTTGTCACACATCGCGTACTCTTCGTGTGTCAGATGACAATATTGACACTTAACTGGCTTCCTGACATTCGAGCGTGGTTTGAACTTGTTTTCAGTTGGTTTCGAGTCTCTAGTGTTTACAACTGCTGCTGTTTCGTTTTGACTTAAGTTTAATTGGAAAATATCTCGGTTCGCTGTGAAAAATGCGTTCCCCTTTGTCTCTATTTCTTGGATACTCTTACAGTCCATTTGTTTCAAAAACTTAGCAAAAGGTGTTGGGATTGTACTAACTATTTTGTCAATAACAATGAGTTCTTTTAGTTTGTCATGGTTGTTGTTAGTTTTAGCTGAGTTAATCCACTTTGTGCAAACATCCTGAACTGTAGACACGTAGTCAATGAAGGTTTGGTTAGGTTGTGGGGATAATTTTGCGAACTGTTGTTGGTAACCTGCTGTATCTAATGAGAAATGTTGGAGAATGCGTTGTTTTAAATAATCATAATCTTTCTCATCTCCTGTGGAACTGTCTCTATTACTTTTAAGGGTTCCAGAGCTAAGTTTCTCATTAAAATAAATGACCAATCTGATTTTTCGACCTTATGGTAGGACATTAGACACTCAAAATTTTCCAGGTATGCACTGATAGAATCTCCTGAGCAAAATGCTTTAACGAGGCCTTTATACTTGTTATATTTTTGTTCCTCCTCCTTGCTTCTCAGTTTATTTACAGATATTTCTACGTTGGAATCAATCTCCATTTGCTTTAGTCTTATTTGTGTATCGGCATTCAATTGGGCTAGTTTGGCCGCCGCCTCAAGCTCCATTTGTTTCTCTTGAGCCTGCAATTGCATTTTCTTTTCTTCTGCCTGCATTTTCTTTTCTTCTGCCTGCAATTGCATTTTCTTTTCTTCTGCCTGCACTTGCATTTTCTTTTCTTCTGCCTGCACTTGCATTTTCTTTTCTTCTGCCTGCACTTGCCTCTGTTTTTCTTCCCGTTCTATCGCTCTTTCTTCACGGGCAATGTTCTCTGCGTGTGTCTTCTGTGCCCATTCTGACAGTTTTTCTTCTTTATAACCTAATTTCATACCTAACTCAATACATTTTTCTAACGTAGACATCTTGTCTTTTACTTGTTGGTAATTTTACTGAAGTTAAATCCCTTAGACAAATGTTGGGGAGTAGAAAAGTTAGTTATCTCCCTTAATGTTTACATGAGCAAATACAAATGCAAAGTTTTGTTGGTTACAAGGTTATGAATATACATACAAATCAATGCAAAACAATAATGTTACATGGATGGAGGATGGTAAGTACCGCTTAGGGTTGCAATGGGCATGATATGAAACTTATCTTATATTCCCTGAACTTGCGAATGTAGTCTCGTTCTCTCGCCACTGTTGGAAGATAGGTTACATACACCACAATTCGCGGAACAATCTGCTTGTAGAATCGAAAAAAAATTAGTAACAGTCAAATGTCACAGTCATGTCAAATTTTATAGTATTAACATCATTGGGAGTTTATCTGCAGAGGGACTAATACTAGTTCATTTCTAGATAGCTGCAAAGTTATTTAAACATGTTCAGTAATAAATTTGATATCCTTTACTGAATTTTTTTACTTGGCAATCAATAGCCGTCTGAACGTAAAGCTTGTGCCAAAACCGGAGCTTGGCCCCCAAAAAGCCTGTCAACGTGTTGGATCTCTAGGGGATCTGAACTCGGGCTCAAACAGGCAACAATAACTCCGTTAAATATAATATAGCAACATTTATTGAACTTAGGTATACAGTGCGTTGGCGCAGTGGGTTTAACAAGCCCGCACTGATGAGTTGCATATCACAGCGGTTTAACATCACACATGGTTATAACAAACATTCTAAGCAAACTATCTAGCATATGTCTATGACCCTAAATACACATGGGTCTGAACTATTAAGTCCCTCTCAGGCAGGCCCTGTTGCCTCTACGATGTCCTGTCTGTCTCTGCCGGTTCACACGTGTCGCAATCCGACACGGGTGGTAACTCTGTCCGAGTTCCTCGTGGACTTCGCAATAGGCGGGCCACATCAGTGTCCACGGGACAGTGGACTCACTGACCAGTCCTTCGAGAAGGCTCTGGATTACTCTGGCCTTCGAGTGTCTTACTTCTTTCCCTTGGGAGGGAGTTGTAGCCCTTCGCCAGTGTATGTTAACTTATGTTGGTTTACCGTATAATGTGAGGCTGTGACACTTGCTCTCTGCTATATGGAGGTAAGGTGCTGAGAGGGCAGCACATGTAGCCTACCCCGAGAGAGCTACTAAAGGTGGAAAAGCGTCCCCATCGCACGTTGTGGTTACGATGCAAGTCTGTACTAGAGCTCACTGAGTGGAAAAACGTCGCGTAAACACGAAATGAAACGCTAGGCTAGCGAATCCATTACATGGAAGTCCGAAGTGAAAAACTGCAGAGTGAATGTCGTCTGCAGACTAAGATAGAGAAACGTCTCATTAACACGAAATGGAACGCTCGGTTAGGGAATTCATTACGTGGAAGTCCGAAGCGGAAGCTTGCTGAGTGAATGTCGTCTGCCCGTGGACTGTCAATGCTTTCCATTGCGGACTGACCGTAAATTCCTTGGTCCTTCTGACTTGACCTGCAGAGATGGTAACGATACCACAACAGAACGTCCCTCGAAGCCTCCAGGAAGGCCAGTCTGATTAAGAAATGCCCGCAGAAGTCGGATGTGCAGGCCTAATCGTGCAAATAAATCGGCACAAAGCAAAAACGTCCGAGTGAAATGCCTCTAGTACCCGGAGCAGCTCTGACTATCTTGTCCTCCGGTCAGAACAGCTCTGACTATCTTGTCCTCCGGTCGGAATAGATCTGACTATCTAGTTTTCCGGCCGTAAGACCTCTGACGATCTAGTTTTCCGGGCACAGCGTCCGTTCACGTCCGAGCCGAAAGCTCTCTGAGTAGAAGTCGTCTGCAGACTGAACGTTCCTGGTTTGTGCGGGAGCGGCCTGTGGCGAACGAAATGACCAATACATGGAAGTGAGGAATTAAAGCAACAATATGCAGGACGTGGCGATTCCTAGGGTGATCCCAGCACCAGAGTTCTATGTGCCGGCTCTGCAATTATAGAAGCAACCCTGGAAGGCGGAAAATGCCATGGACTGCTCCTGCCATCCCCTGAGTGCAGACCGTGAAGTCCCCGACCGAGGTAATTTTACCAGCTGGAATGTGGACGGCACCACAACAGTGAGAGTCCCCCAGGAATGCTAAAATGAATACACAATGCATGCTTAAGTCGGATGTGTTGGCCTAAGGGTCTCGGCCCAAGAGTGCCTAACTTAGACACACCGCAATTACGTCTAAAAAACACTCCGGATGAACGCAGAAGAAGAAGAAGAAGTAGAATTAAATCTTTAGCCTGCTAGGGTTACTACATGTCTTCTCGCCGACAATAAGCAGTTGTTGATGATCGTCATGGATGATTCATCATCATGGCATTCTAATAATGTGTCTATAATATTTCAGTTCAAAAACCCCGATTTTCGTCTTCAGTGATTGCGAAATAGGCCCGACTCACATACATAAATAGTGGAAGAGAAAAAAAAAACATCCTAAACCTCTAAAGTCAGCAAATACACATTAAGAAATAAAGCGTAGAACTGCAGACGACTCAATAGATACGTTTCAAACCGCTACAAGTCGACAAGGAAACATGTAGATTTCTATTAGGTAAAGATATCTGAGTTGACGAATGCCTCCCACAAACAGCTGAAAGAAAACACGCCCACAACGGCAACACAAAACAAAAGGAGAAGTGTATAAATAAGCAATAAATGTAGTAAAGGCCACAAGACAATCTGATGCCACAGGCAGAACATTTGAAACTGAATTTAATAGGAGTAGCACAAGGAAGATTGATGGATGTTGCTTATTTAACTAGGAACAAATACACTTGCATGCATTCAGGAAAGAAGTGATATGTACGAGAATTGCTGATTCTGTTATTGTACATGTGTGTTTTTATTTGTATTGTTGTTCTGGTTATGTTGTTGTTGTTGTTGTTGTTGCTGTTGTTGTTTTTGTTGTTGTTGTTGTTGTTGTTGTTGTTGTTGTTGTTGTTGTTCTTCTTCTTCTTCTTCTTCTTCTTCTTCTTCTTCTTCTTCTTCTTCTTCTTCTTCTTCTTCTTCTTCTTCTTCTTCTTCTTCTTCTTCCTACTCCTCCTCATTTCTACCCTTTCATCCTACTTCCTCCTTCACTTCAACTCACACGTATACAACTCCTTCTCTTCCTCTACCTCCTTCTCTTCCACCCATCATACTCCCCTTCTTCTTCTCTTCCTCTACCTCCTTCTTCTTCCCTGTATCCCTTAAAGGTCAGAGGCCCAAAAATGAGTCATTTTCTGAAGAGGTCTTAAATAACTTGCTGTAGTAGTCATATACACTTATTCTAGACGACGCCAAACCTCTTTAGTCACTTTTTACAATACGGTCTGTCCATTCGCGTTTAGGTAATCCCATAGCTCGGTCTCCCTGGGCTAGGGGTTACACGACTTTCTCTGTATTCTAGTATACTCTCGTAAGTAACTTGACGTGCGCGAGAATCGGTAGCGGTTCTCTCCGCGTCGGCAACTTAGGGGTGTGTGAGCCGGTCGCTCAGAAAGCAATGGCAAACTACTGAGCGTAATCTTGCAAAGAAATTAACAATCAGGTGAAAGATGCTGATGTTGACAACAATGTCCTGTAAAGGATATGCGAACAACAACAAAAAAATCCCATAACCGATACTACCGTTTGAGTATGAAATATAAACCTTCACTTATTCTAGACCAGTGGTTCTCAACCTTTTTTGGCCCATGCCCCTCTTCACCATATGTTGAGAATGTCATTCCTCCTCTTTCGTATTTTCTCCCTATAAATCCCCCCCCCCCCAACAATGCCCCTACATAGTATACGTAAAAATGGATGCTAACTTTAATAACACATAATAAAACAAGTTTAGACGTCTATATAAAACGTGATTTGTGGGTCTACTTACGTTATAAAACGAATTTCAGAAGGGCGAGGAGTACAGAACCGTAAAGTATGGAGGGAAAAACAATATCAAGTAATCGGTTCTTGTATTAACGCTACCGGGAAGGTTAACCCGGTAAACAAATGCCCACAGAAGTCGGATGTGTCGGCCTAACGGCGCAAGAACGCAGCTCTGCTGTAAACAGGCACAACGCAATCACGTCCGAAAAAAACAACTCCGGATGAACGCAGAAGAAGAAGAAATATTAACGCTATCTTGAAATAATCTTAATTCCCCATTGGAAACCCTAAAATTTTCCCCTAGGGGGGAATTCCCCACCGGTTGAGAACCACTGTTCCAGACTATAGGATCACTGTACTACAATGCAACAATTAAACAGTGTAATACAATAAATACCATCTTAGCTGACGTCATGTGACAAGTATGTCTATTTCCGGACCTACTGAGAGCGAATTCCAGGGCAAGAGAGAAAGAAGACGTACTAGAGTAAATAAAGAACTACATCGCACAAGCCTTCAAGGAGGTTGGGAAAGAGATTTATAGTCAGCTAAAGAGAGTTGCTAGCTGGCGCGTTTATGTAACAGGATGTTACGCCTACAATAGCATACGCGCTATCGGATTAGGTTTGATTCTATCTATCATCGTTCGCTACAGGAGAACAAGACTGACCACCTATTCTTTCGTGCACTCAGGCCTACAAAATGTAATTGTCTAAACAGGCCATATGCCCACAGCAAGTTCCTTTTTAAAAAAAAAGAGAGTTGCTGATAAAAGGTGACAAACGTAGGATTTGATCAGACGAAATTCAACACTCGTCTTGGTACTGAGTAGGACAGTTGGAGCATTGCTTTGCTGATCCGGCAGCTCGTGAGGCTGGTATTGTTCCAGGTGTATTGATGTTATCTTCCCTCTGAAGTAAACTAGGCAGGCCGAAAGAGAGAGAGAGAGAGAGAGAGAGAGAGAGAGAGAGAGAGAGAGAGAGAGAGAGAGAGAGAGAGAGAGAGAGAGAGAGAGAGAGAGAGAGAGAGAGACCATGTTGCATAGGCAAAACATGGTCTCTACATTTCAGCGCAGACATTGTGTTCTGGAGAGGTATAACTCCATTCCTGGTCCCCACCATGGTTTGAGGCTATTATCTTTCTTTTGTTGTTGTTGTTGTTGTTGTTGTTTTTTTTTGAAGCATAATGTAACAAATTATCGTCTGATAAGACGGCAAAGTACCAGTGAGTACTGAGTAACATAAATATTCAATAATTGGTTTGGATGTAGATCCAGAATGTAGCTACAGTCGGAACAAGAAATAGTACACTATCTGTTATCTACTGCCTTTATTACCTCGCGGTTTAGGACAGGAAAGGGGGTTGTAGTGAGAGTCTTGAACCCGATGAGTTAAGGCCGCCCGACTAGTGCTGTCGCGGCGAACTGTGCAGGTTAGGGTTTTCTTTATGCCCCCGACAGGAAAATAAATCCGACACAGTACCGAGGATTTGAACCTCGGTCACCCGAAAGAATACTCCGCATTCTAGCCACTTGACCAGCCGCTCTGTAACAGAAAAGTAAAAAAAAAAATGGTCTCAGTTTCCTGCTATGGGAAATTCAGCTGAGATGAGCCACTAACCGACCTAATACCATCATTGCTTGCTTGCTTGTGTTCGTTGGCTTGAGCTCCAACGCGAAGTCCTGTATGTCGGATGAAAGCATCCTGTTGTCCAACATCAGTGTGATGTCATACAGGACCTGAGTTTTGCGTGAGTATCCGTTGTCCCATGTTTGGCTTATTGGTGTGCAGACTGGTGGTTCCTCGCCGTACAGGCAGACACTCTCCGACTTCGGAGGACCATACCATCATAATACTCGGGACATTCCCATGCGTGCTCTGTCCTCATCTGTGATGTAGTAGCGCCACCATATTTTACCTGTCTGAGAGCAAGGAGGAAGAAATGCTTGTGGCTACGGTTTGCTTATGCTTTTTCCTCGTGTTGGACTGGTAGTGTATGGATCCGTCGCCCTGCTACTGAGGTGAGTAAGTGGGACCATGTGAACTGTGAATTTCGTGTGGAGTGCTGTTACTTCTGTCCGCGGTTGTGTGTAGCGTGAGCTGCCTGTTCAGAAAAATGGCGGCCTGCCTCGCTGAACTGACTGGGGTGCCTTAATTCAGTAATATGTGGCTGCTAGTTTTCTAGTGACTGCCGCTTCCATCGACGATGAACTGTATTTTTTGTCGCGGTCTTTTGTGTTGGCATTCTGGCAACGGCATTATGCATATTATACCTGTGCTGGCTGTTGGTTTGCCTGTTCCCCCTTTCACATGGGATAGTGAGGAATATTTTGTGTGATATTCACTGGCACAGGAATGGAGCATAATCTAGCGACCCTTTTCCATGGAGTTGAATCCACGACTAACTGACTAACTAATTCGCTATCAACTTCAGTAGCGCACGGGCCACTGAAAATAACAGATAGTACAAATGTTTCTGTTGATCGGGTGAATATTGTTTACAATATAAAGAGAAGACACACAGGAAGTTTATGAACGTGGAATGTTTCGACAGCAAGATCAGAAACAAGATTGATTGCATCATTTACAGACAATTTTTAAATGCTTTTAAAGTGTCCCAAATTGAATCGAATGGAGAACGCTACTTTACTTATAAATTAACTATAGGCAAAATAAACATAAAGTTAAAGAATGTCAGTTGTAAATCAAGAGACATTAAATTGGATCTGTTTGTACCGAGAAATGAGAAGAAGATAGACAAGAAAATGCAATATAAAAATAAAGAACAGCTTTGATGCATTGCCTGATTTAGAAATTATATTTCAACATGTTAATAATGGACTTTACAAAATGAAGAACTATGTCAGACAGGCAATAGAAACAACGATCCCAAAACAGAAGATGGTGACCTTCATCATGTGCCATGCCGATAAGCGTAGGCGGTCATGTTTCGCCATCTTACACGATCATCAGAGTCGTGGATCAACTCCGTGTTCTTGTCTCGACCACGTCACGTTCTGCATGCCACTTAATGATGATGTTGAGACCAGACTGTGGCAATAGATAGAAGATGGGGAACAGAGATGAAAAAAAAGGAATCTCAATATCAAAAGACTTTTATTTTAGAATGTGACAATGAGAAATATCTTACTTACTGATCCGCTTACTGTAAACGTGAATTCGGTCGATTCTTTCTGTGTAGATTCGAATAAAAGGCATTGAATAATGAATTTATGAACTATCGAGAGAATGGAAATTTGGTTTTTTGGAGAATTTATTGTTTGGGTGTTCGAAGTTTATGAACTGAACGTAGTCAATATATGTGCTGTTGCTTCTAGTGCAGGGGCTGAGTGGTCTCTAGGTATGGTGTCCGCCTCGAGTGCTGGAAGTCCCAGGTTCAAGCCTCGGCGAGGGCGGGATTTTTTCACGTGGAGTTCTAGTAACAAAATTTCCCCTGGTCTCTGAGTACTGAGATCGGACGCCCGTGTGAATTGTTGCACACATAAAAAAAAACATTCCTTAGCAGTTGGAAATGAAAAAGAGTAGCCTAACAGAGCTGCCAGGCAAAATTTCGAGTTAAAAATTTACCCAAAGTATTTCTGGATCCTCGCAGGTGCTACGGAGTTCGTGCACTGAGCTGAGATTCTCCGGACTCAGGCTTGAGTTAGGAATAGAACGGAGCATTTATGGGTTACACCCGTGTGCCGTGATGTTGATCCGTGGACCAAACTAAACTAAACTAAACTGCTTCGTCCACTGGACTGATTTCTGCGTGTGGTTTACCTTTCCCCTATTACCAGCGTCCGTCGTCATCAGCCGCACCCATTTCGACTTCAGAGGTTTTTGCAATTGACGTCCCTGTCACAGACTCACATTTATAGACATGAGTCAAAGGGCTACAACTCCCGCCCAAGGGAAAGAAGTCAGTCACTCGAAGGCCAGAGTAATCTAGAGCCTTCTCGAAGGACTGGTCATTGAGTCCACTGTCCCGTGGACACTGATGTGGCCCGCCTATTGCGGGGTCCACGAGGAACTCGGACAGAGTTACCACCCGTGTCGGATTGGGACACGTGTGGACCGTCAGAGGACAGACGGACCATCAGAGAGGCAACAGGGCCTGCCTTAGAGGGACTCAATAGATTAATAGATTAATCCCATGTATATTTGTGGTTCATAGACATATGCTAGATAGTTGCTTAGAATGTTTGTGATAACTATGTGTGATGATGTTAATCTCTGTGATATGTAACTCAGCGCGGGCTTGTTAACCCACTGCGCCAACGCACTGTATAGTGAACTACAATAAATGTTAGATATTATATTTAACGGAGTTATTGTTGCCTGTGTGAACCCGAGCTCAGATACCCTAGACATGAGCAAGACGATGACAGGCTTTTTGGGGGCCAAGTCTCCGGTTTTGGCATAAGCTTCAAATTTACACGGCTATTTGCTGCCAAGTAAAACAGTAAAATATTTGATTTTTGTATAACAAATTGATAACTGTACAAGTTTAAAATATTCGATTTTGTATAACAAATTGATAACTGTACAAGTTTAAAATATTTGCATCTATCTAGCGATAAAGTAGTATTAATATGAGTCCCTCTGCAGTGAGTCTCTCATTGATGTGAATACTATAAACTATTTTGACATGACTGTGACATGTTTTGACTGTTACTAATGTTTTCTCACTCTACGAGCAGATTGTTCCGCGAATAGTGGTGCGTGCAACCTATGTAACCTTTCCAACAGTGGCGAGAGTACAAGACAACATCCGCAAGTTCTGGGAATATAAGATAAGTTTCATATCATGCCCATTGCAACTCTAAGCGGTACTTCTCACCATCCATCTATGTAACATTTTTTCTTTCCATTATTATGTATGTATATGCATGACCTATAACCAACATAACCTTGCATTTGTATTTGCACATGTAATAATTAAGGGAAATAACTAAATTTTCTACTCCCCAACATTTTTCTAAGGGATTTAACTTTATTAAAAGTAGACAAGATGTCTACTTTAGATAAATGTATTGAGCAAGGTATCAAATTAGGTTATAAAGAAGAGAAACTGTCAGAATGGGCACAGAAGACGCACGCAGAAAACATTGCCCGTGAAGAAAGAGCGATAGAACGAGAAGAAAAACAAAGGCAAATGCAGGCAGAAGAAAAGAAGAGGCAAATTGATGCAGAAGAAAAGAAGAGGCAAATTGATGCAGAAGAAAAGAAAATGCAAATTGAGACAGAAGAGAGGAAGATGCAGTTGCAGTCTCAAGAGAAACAAATGGAGATTGAGGTGGCGGCCAAACTAGCCCAATTGAATGCCGATACACAAATAAAACTAAAGCAGATGGAGATTGATTCCACTGTAGAAATATCTGTGAATAAACTAAGAAGCAAAGAGGAGGAACAAAAATATAACAAGTATAAAGGCCTCGTGAAGGCATTCTGCTCAGGAGATTCCATCAGTGCATACCTGGAAAATTTTGAGTGTCTAATGTCCTACCATAAGATCATAAAATCAGATTGGGCATTTATTTTAATGAGAAACTTAGCTCTGGAAGCTTTAAAAGTAATAGAGACAGTGCCACAGGAAATGCGAAAAGATTATGACTATTTAAAGCAGCGCATTCTCCAACATTTCTCATTAGATACTGCAGGTTACCAACAACAGTTCGCCAAATTATCCCCACAACCAAACCAAACCTTTATAGACTACGTCTCTACAGTACAAGATGTGTGTACAAAGTGGATTAACTCGGCTAAAACTAACAACAGCCATGACAAACTTAAAGAACTTATTATTATTGACAAGATAGTGAGTACAATCCCTACACCTTTTGCTAAGTTTTTGAAACAAATGGACTGTTAAAAGTATTCAGGAAATCGAGTCCAAGGGGAATGCATTTTTTACAGCAAACAGAGACATTTTTCATTTAAACTTAAGTCAAAACGATACAGCAGCAGCAGTAGTAAACACTAGATACTCGAAACCAACAGAAAGTAAGTTTAAACCACGCTCAAATGTCAGTAAGCCAGTTAAATGCCAATATTGTAGTTTGACTCACGAACAATACGCGATGTGCGATAAATCGCCGAACTACCCACACCACCTCAAAATGATCGTGGAGAAGCAGAAGAATAAACGAAATGCTTACCAGAGAGCGGTCAAATGTTTTTTTTGCAATAGCTTTGGGCACTATAGTCGCTTTTGTGAAGGCCGAAAGATATTAAAACAGGCCAATGCTGCATTAGTTGAAACGTCATCAGACGAAGATATTGAATCACTGATTGATTGCGACAACCAAAACGAAAAGTTGAGTGAGCTTGGAAATGCTGTACAAATTATTGACACCATTACAGACAGTAAATGTAACACCTGTACGAAGTTCCAACTTGACACAACATTATTATGTGGTCACACTATCCCTATTTCGAATGAAACAGCCAACGCTGCCTTGTCATCTACAGGCAAGCTAGTTTTCTCAACAGGGTTTGTAAATAACAAAAAGTGCACATTAATTCGGGATTCCGGCGCAACGCTCTGTGGGATTAAGAAAACATTAATAAACGAGAAAGACTATACAGACAAACACGTGACTTGTGGCACATTCTCAGGCACTATAGAGAAATACCCCCTTGCTCTTGCCGAAATTCGAACAACGTTCATATCAGGACGAGTATTGTGCGCTGTCCTAGAACATCCTGTCGCTGATATTATACTTGGCAACCTGCCCAACATACGACCGTGCTCTGAAAAGGAAATCAGAGATTGGGAGCATAGAAACGGTATCCACCACCCAAACAGCGATTCTAAAGAGAAACACCATTCATGCTTGTCTCAATCTGCCTAAAAGACCAAGGGAGACAACCAATGAAGTAATTCAGAAAGAATTCACCGAGGTGTACAATGCAGGGGCGGTCGAATCTGTAAGTGATACGACCAAATTAAAACCTCGAATTGAGGATGCTACCGATCTACCAAGTACCAAGCCTGTAGATGTGCAACAACACACACAACACACGAATGCAATAACACGACAGACAACCCATAAAACCAACACCGACCAACTGCAGGAGTCACTAGAAATTGTATCACCAAACACTACCAACACGAATTTTGGAGATGAACAGAAAGCAGATCCTACACTTTCACCATATTTTAAGTTAGTAGGACTTAAACCAAAATTAACTAAGAACGCATCGTGGACATTTAGGCTACAGAACAATGTATTAACTAGAGTATACACAACAAATCAGACCACGATACAGCAAGTAGTGTTACCACAAGCACATAGAGAGAAAGTACTAAAGCTAGCCCACGACTCACCTTTCGGAGGTCATATGGGGTACGAGAAAACTAGGGCTAGGGTCCTGACCCTGTTTTATTGGCCAAAATTTTGCCAAGACATAAAAACCTTTTGTAGATCATGTGATATATGTCAGAAACTGGTGAAGAAGGGGATAAACCCTACGGCAGAAGTCCATGTAAATATGTTGAAACCATACTATGCTAGACAGGACACTGACACGAGTGAGCGGACGCAACGAACTAATGACAAAAACGAAACGACAATTACCCAACTGAATGACACCTCGACAAATGAAGCATCGTTAACGACGCACTCTTATGACGACAAAAACGACGAAGACATATGGACATTACCGACAATATGTGATAACGACAACGACGACCAATGTGACGACATATTGACAACGATTAATCTCGACGACGACGACAATGACATTGAGGACAATTTACAAACAGTAGCATCTGTGATAAATCAGACAGACGTAGACAATACTGAAATCCCAGTACCGATTATGACTGACGACGGTAGTATAAATGACATACAAATCTCTGACACTTTGACACAACAGCAGCGACAAGACATTTTGACTCTCCTTGACGAGTATAAATCTATCTTTTCTAACAAACCTGGACGCACTGACAAGATAACACATTCAATTGTGCTGACAGATCTGACACCGGTCAAATGTAGACCATATTCTATTCCTCTCCATTACAGAGCAAATTTAGACAAAGAAATTTTGGATTTAGAGAAAAATAGAATAATTCAGAAATCTATGTCTCAATATTCTTCACCGATTGTCCTGGTGAAAAAGAAGGACCAGACAATCCGTTTGTGCATCGACTATAGAGTATTAAATACAAGAACCACAACGGATGCAGAGCCAATGAACAGTTGTGAAGATCTCATTTTAAATATGTCTCAATCATCCTTATTTTCGAAGACTGATTTAGCGAAAGGTTATTGGCAAGTGCCACTACACCCTGCTTCTAGACATATAACAGCATTCGCAACACCTCTCGGTTTGTACGAATGGCGATATCTTCCATTTGGTCTCAAGAACGCACCCGCCACATTTGTTAGATTAACTAGATTGCTATTACACGGAATTACAGATGTCCAAGCTTATATTGATGATATATGCATCCATTCTTCAAATATGTCTTCTCACTTACTTACACTCAAACAAGTCTTCAACCAAATCTATCTTTTTGGACTTACTATCAAACCTTCCAAGGTTGAAATAGGCTATAAACAAATAGACTTCCTTGGCCATAGAATTTCTGAAGGCAAACTGTTGACAGATGATAAAATTGTGTCGAAGATTCTCAATCTAGAAGTGCCTACCACAAAGAAACAAATTAGAAGTTTACTAGGTCTTATTAACTATTATTCTAATTTTATACCAAATTGGGCAGAACTTACTTCAGTCTTTTCTAATATGTTAACTAAAGATCATCCATCAAAAATTTGTAAAAGTACTCGCTTAGATGATGCAATGAGCAGATTGAAACGTATTTTTTCTAATCCACCAGTCTTACGATTACCCAACATAAATTTACCCTTTATTTTGACCACAGATTCGAGTGCTATCGCAATAGGATGTTTAATGCAAGAAGTGGATGGAGTGAGACACCCAATTCTCTACGTAAGCCTCAAGCTAAAGAAGGCAGAGACCCGGTATTCTACGGTGGAATTGGAGGCATTAAGTCTATTATTTTGTGTGTTAAGATTATCTAAGTTCCTCTTAGGTGCCCACTTCGTTGTACTCACTGACAATTCGCCATTGTTGGTCCTTAAGCAAGGTGCCCCGAAGAACCATCGTTTACAAAGATGGTGTCTTCTTCTTCAAGATTTCGACTTCGAAATCCGCCATATCAGAGGCACTGACAACATTATTGCTGACCTTTTATCACGGCAAACGAATGCGCCAGTAGAATAACATTTGCCATACTAGAAACTGTGATATTTTTAGTCTGTGTCATATAACAGTGTAACTCTACACCTGCTAGAGAACTCCCATTGAATAGTAATAACACCTCAGTAAATAAGTTACTTATGACACCCACGAACATGAACCTTTAATAGTCATACTTTAATAACTATACGTGGAGAGCTATACTATCAATTGCCCAAGCTCTAGAACGATCCGAGCGAGAGACATTAACTATGTAATGAGTTCAACCAGTGAAATGACTCTAAGAACTATAAGAACACTTTATACGCAACATTGAGAACATTCCATACTTGCTATTGCTACGAGACTTCGCAAACAACAGAAACAGAACTACGTCGACGACAACACTCAAGAGACAGCCATACTAACTTTAACATTCATGGCACAACACGCTAACAACAGGAGGACAACGCGCACATCATCGTTGGATTTAATTACTTAATTAATTAATTAATTTAATATTAAATATGTATTATATTTGCAGTGAATTTTGTATATAAAATGTGTTAACCTGTAATTTGTACATATTCTACCATAATATTACAGATAGTTCCATTAATAGGATAAATAACCTTCCTATGCAATTGTCTCTGTGTAAATTATAACCCATTTTTGAGTCATCGTACAAAAAGTACGAATTTTCTTAAAGGGATAAGATCGCCTATTCCATTTTTTCTAAGGGCAATAACACTTACCTCAACTTTAATTATATATTTTAACCAAATACTATTTGGAATGAAAGATGAGTGAATGACAGAGTGGATGGATTAAATGAGAGAACGATATACTGAGCGGACAAATTGTACGCAAAACGTATTTATTTTAATTTGTCTGCGTCTTTCATGTAAATTGTATTACTTGTCTAAATTGTTGATACATGGTTATTAGTTAGCTTAATAATCTTAGTTTAGTAGTTAGGATACTACATCTAAGCACCACTGCTTGGAATGCCTGATCATGTATTGCACACATTGGAGTAATTCATGATTAAGGTTATCCCAACTCGTGACGCTTGGAAATAAGCCACACATTCAGCACACATTTTACACAAAACTTAAAACTGAACACTATCAATTTAAAATGCAGTCACTTTATTAGAACCACCAACTTATTAGTCAACACACTAACAAGCCAACAAGGACACATGTAGTCTGAGGGGATAAAATAACAACGTAACTACATATTTAGCATTATACAACATACGAGAGTAAAAGTGTATTGAAATGCACACACAGATCAAGATTTGAAGGTGTACTTAATTAGCCAGGACTTCGGTCTTGTTAATCCTCTTTAATATAGAGGTTAATTGTCTTGGTATCAGTGGGGTACTATGAGAAGGACGGGTTGTAAACACAATTAGTAAACGTCACGTAACTTCGGTCAGATAAGCATTTTTAAGGACACAGGAGAGAGAGTGATCTCTTCACCAAATCAGAGAAGTGGTGTATGGAAGAATACATGAGTTTTGATGCCAGTATGTAGGTTACCAGGTTACTGTCCACCAAACTACAAACACCGACTTTATGTGATTCTGTGACAGAATTAGAGCAGATCTAATTACCTTATAACAACCCATCAGATCGGGGGAGAGGGGGGAATCCTGTCACAGACTCACATTTATAGACATGAGTCAAAGGGCTACAACTCCCGCCCAAGGGAAAGAAGTCAGTCACTCGAAGGCCAGAGTAATCTAGAGCCTTCTCGAAGGACTGGTCATTGAGTCCACTGTCCCGTGGACACTGATGTGGCCCGCCTATTGCGGGGTCCACGAGGAACTCGGACAGAGTTGCCACCCGTGTCGGATTGGGACACGTGTGGACCGTCAGAGGACAGACGGACCATCAGAGAGGCAACAGGGCCTGCCTTAGAGGGACTCAATAGATTAATAGATTAAACCCATGTATATTTGGGGTTCATAGACATATGCTAGATAGTTGCTTAGAATGTTTGTGATAACTATGTGTGATGAAGTTAAATCTCTGTGATATGTAACTCAGCGCGGGCTTGTTAACCCACTGCGCCAACGCACTGTATAGTGAACTACAATAAATGTTAGATATTATATTTAACGGAGTTATTGTTGCCTGTGTGAACCCGAGCTCAGATACCCTAGACATGAGCAAGACGATCAGCCGCACCCATTTCGACTTCAGAGGTTTTTGCAATTGACGTCCCCAAGTCAAGGACGAGAAGTCAACATTTTAGTCCATCTGGCCCATGTAGGGGTTGAACCAGCTACCTCGACATCAGCACCCGGAAGTTTAAGAGCAGAGCAACTGTATCCAAGTAAGCGAGTACAAATAAACAGTTGCAGGCACTACTACGAGGGGGCTTCAGATGGAAACCTTACGTGGGCTTGTGTGTGTGTCTGTGTCTGTGTGTCTGTGTGTGTGTGTTTGTGTGTGTGCGCGCGCGCGTGTGTGTGTGTGTGTGTGTGGGTGTGTGTGTGTGTGTGAATATATTCTGAAAAAGTAAAGAACCAGACAATTTTTCGATGTAGTCAACACTGCGTTCAATGTAAGTCATCCGGCGCTGATAAAGTGCTTGGATTTCTGTAGAGAAACAACAAATCTTTGGGGTCACTACTTGGTATGTCTGGCCAGGTCGTGAACAATCTGTCACAGACGTCACGCCATTTTGAAACTTCCAACTCCACTCATACACTTGCTGGACTGAGATGCATGCACCACCATAATGGGCCTTCATTCGCTGATGAATTGTCATAGGCCTTCACCCTTCAGTGATTTAAAAAAACAAACGAATACAAGAACGCTGCAGCAGATGCAGAAACAGACACGTCTAGGCGATTGTGAAAATCCTGATGGAGAAACGACTGGGAGTTCACGGTCTTAGTTAAAATCCTAACGGAAAAACAATGAGTTCAAGGTCATAGTTAAAATCCTGATGGAGAAACAAGAAGTTCAAAGTCACAGTTTAAATCCTAGCGGAGAAACAGGAAGTTCAAGATCATAGTTACAATTCTAATGGAGAAACAAGAAGTTCAAGATCATAGTTACAATTCTAATGGAGAAACAGGAAGTTCAAGATCATAGTTACAATTCTAATGGAGAAACAGGAAGTTCAAGATCATAGTTACAATTCTAATGGAGAAACAGGAAGTTCAAGATCATAGTTAAAATTCCAATGGAGAAACAGGAAGTTCAAGATCATAGTTAAAATTCCAATGGAAAAACAGGTCATTCAAGGTCATAGTTCCTCTTTGAGATTTTAGCATGCACTGCTTGTGCCAGTTTTGTACCGCAAATAAATGCATGCTGGGAAATTAACCTACACTCCTAAGTGGAATGAACCTAAACTTGTTACCAAGAAATGTCTTGGGCAGTAAACATCGGCCAACGTGTTACTAACTACATCTCCCATAGATGGTTTATAAAGAGATGGGTCCAGCGCCTTATGGCAACCCAATGCACATTAAGGTGATGTGAGCCAGAAACAACTAAATTCTATAATGTTTTATTTATATGTTCTGATGTGGTATACAGTTTGACTGTTGATCGATACAATACTGTCACATTGACTTTGCACTTAACAGTTCCTATGGAAACCAAGATAAACAGTGGCCATATTGGATGTTTTTAATGCATGTCAAAGAGTGCTTTACCTACAATGTGCCAGGGCTAGTAAAAGGGCTCTACCTTGTGTTTGTATCTCCTGCTGACATCATCATAGCTCTGACAGTGAGTACACAGCCCCTTTTCATGCGATGTGATGTAGTAGTATATGGTGCGAGTTCTAAATTGTTCGACCGATCGGAACACGATGAATTATGTGGCCAATGCTAGTTCATGCAGCTGTTATTCTTCTGCCCGTTATCCTCAATGGTGTGTGTCCTTTCCAGGGCCAACATCTTCTCCTTACCTCTTGGATGACTGGGATTTGTTTAATTCTCTCCATGAGCTCCACATTTGGTGATTCTGTCTCTTTATTTTATTCCCACTGTTCTGTGAAGGCACCACTTAGTCAGTGTTTGAATTTATTAGTAATTCCATTAGTTTCTGACCTATACAGTGGTACGGATTTAATATTGGACCACATTGGTCATTTATCATCCTCTTTTTTGGGCATAGGTCATCAACAAAACCACGTCAAGCCGTCCAATCTTTTGTTATCTCCTGCAGCTCTTTTCATGTACTTCCAACATTCACCATCATCATGTGCAATGCCGATAAGCATGGGATGATATGTTCCGCCATCTCACACGATCACCAGAGTCGTGGATAAGCTTTGTGTACTTGTCTCGACCATACCACATGGCCACGCCATCCAGATATTCACTTCACTATCTTCCCCTTATTCTTTTCTCGTTAATCTTGCCAGTTGTCACCAAGTTCTCCAATGTATTTCTTAGCATAACGTGTCTAAAATGTGTGACTGTCTACATGTAATATCTCTTATCAGTTTACGGTTTTTATTTGTTTCTTGTAGGACATGGTCATTGGATTTTACTGTCTGTCCATGGTAATCTTTGCATTTTCCTCAGAAACCATATTTCCACAGCTATTAGATGTCTTTTCAGTTTTTCTGCTCAGTGCCCACACTACACATGCATAAAAATGTACAGGTTCTAAGTAGCAATCTTTTTCTCGTAGTAAATGGCATATTTTAATTGGTCAGTATATTCTCCACCTTTCAAAAGGCTACCTTCTTCATTGCTAGTCTTGTGCTAATCTCTTCAATGCATCTCCCATGAGATGTTATGACTGGTCCGAGATAATCTCCCAATATTATTGGTCTCTAAATGTAATTCTCTTCCGCGAGTGTTTTCAGGTCTCCCGCTATTTCGTTTGCCTCGTTGATTCCAGACAATAGAGTGTCTAGTTATATTGTCGTCAGGTTGTCTCAGTGTGTCCTATCCAGTGGCCTGCCTTTTCTTCATCTCTTGGTTCAAAGGGGTTTGTTTACGAGGGTAAGTTAATAAGAAAGTCACACATGGCTGTAGAAAAACAACTAAATATGATAACAACTTGAAACTAGTTTATTATTATACATATATTGTCCATTTATTTCTCAGCATAATTTCCACCAACATTGACGCACTTATCCCACCGTTTTATCAGTCCTCACAAACAGGCTGCATAGAACTGCGTGCTTTGTTTTCTAAACCACGTTTTCACTTCACATTCAACTTCGGCGTCACTCGCGAAATGTCTCCCGCCAAGGTGGGTTTTCAGTGGACTTAGTCTCTAGCGATTTCCCGTAAAGCGGTGCATAGCTAGGTAGAATACGTTACGGGGGCGAGTCAATAAGTAAGTCGCACAGTTCTGTGGGATGGCAGGTAAATGAAAACAATGCACGCAGTTCTATGCAGCCGGTATGGCAGGACTGATAAAACGATGGGATAAATGCATCAATGTTAGTGGAGATTATGTTGAGAAATAAAGGGACAATGTATGTATACAATTAAACTGCTTTCAAGTTGTTATCATATTTAGTTATTTTTCTACAGCCATTTGTGACTTACTTATTAACTACCCCTCGTAGTTCTCGCCATGAACGCTACATTGATGATTATGTCATATTATTGTATTCACGCTATTCTGCGCAGGCACCAAGTAGTAGAGTTTGGCGGATGATCTCCAGATGGGTGTATCGGATGCGGGGCATCTTGCTTGTGATCGAGAAGTTTTCCGGAAGGTTGTTATGGGAGAGAGGTTCTGCAAAGGACATGCTACTGAATTAATAAATGACCAAGTAATAAATGATTTTAGTTTATTAGTAATTTTTTTTACATATAAAGTGGTAGGGATTTAGCATTGAGGTGAAATATTGTACGTTTCATAACTTCATTGGTAACTTACAGAAATGTTCACTTACTATGAAAACTCCTATGGACTTTTGTATTAATATTTTTATATCTTCATATGTACTTGCCAGTTCCGTGGCTAAGGAGTTACAGACGCTTTTCGTAATCCCGCATACCCGAATTCGAAACACAGCTGCGCGTGATTTGGCAGCAGATCGCGTTGCGTTGTTGTTTTACGAAATGGTATGGGTGCCGGTCGTTCAGAGAACAATGGTAAACTACTGATCGTAAACTTGCCAAGAGATCACAAGAGCAAAATATGCTGATGTTGACTGCAGCGTCCTGTAAAGGATATGCAACTATCCTTTAACATCTGTACTTCCGCCGTTATTTCCCAGAACATTCCCCGCTACCACTTTTTAAGCTGGATCGACCTGGGAGTTGGGGAAACCAAAGTGCAAGGTAAGGAGACTTGCGTTTCTTCCCCGTGGCCATATCTTCGAATCTTCTAGTGCAGTGGTTCTCAACCAGTGGGGAATCCCCCCGCCCAAGGGGGAAATTTTAAGGTTTCCAGAAAGGGGGGGGGGGGGGGGGGGGGAATTAAGATTATTTCAAGATCGCATTAATACAAGAACCGATTACTTGATATTGTTTTTCCCTTCATACTTTACGGTTCTATACGTCTCATTCTTCTAAAATTCATTTTATAAAGTAAGTAGACAAACAAATCACGTTTTATGTGGACGTCTAGACTTGTTTTAGTATGTGCTATTAAATTTAGCTTCCATTATTATGTATACTGTGTAGGGGCGGGGGCGGGGGACGGAGGAGGGGGGGGGGGGGCTTAGGTAGAAAATACGAAAAAAAGGGGGGGGAGAATGACGTTCTGAAAAGATGGTGAACGGGGGGGGGGGGGGGGCACGGGCCAAATATTTAGGTAGGAAATACGAAAGGGGGAGGGGGGGGGGGGGAATGACGTTCTGAAAATATGGTGACGGGAGGCACGGGCCAAAAAATGTTGAGAACCACTATTCTAGTGTTAGTATTCTGTTCATTAACTTAGAAGTGGGAGAGATGGATTGATCTGAATGCCTTGACCAATGACAAATATCTTTGTCTTTATATTAGTAGTAAGTAAAGTAACTAAAAGTCCCTTTACAAGCTTTAAGGCGCATTGCAGACATGGTGCTAGTATAAGAAGAAGAAGAATTGGCTTTCGGTGGGTCATGTGGTCTGTATCATACCGGCCGCCTTTTCTTCACAAGAATGTTCCTGGTTCAAATGTTCATCGTGATTTCCTATTACAGTCCTTGAATAAATCACCAGAAATACAAGAAGTAGATTGCCAGCTTTGCTAGAACACGATTACAAGAAACAAAATGGACGTTGCGGCTAAAGCCTTTGTCAGCACAAAATAAACAAACACAAACCGATACAACTACAGGAAAAACACTACATGAAAATACGAAGGTTAATTGTCTGTATCCGTGTTGTGGCGGATTACGTCTTAAACGATCAACGCGTTTAATGGATATCAGTGAATTGAATGAAGTCTCTGTGTGGGGTTAAGGCGCGTCAATAATAGACTACAGGTCAAAAACATTACAAGCCCAGGGGTTTTATTACCTCATATTACTGTCCCTAAATACTAGCCCAGTTGTCTTTATGAGTTCAGATTTAATCAAGAATGGTCAGAATTATGTTATCTATCTGAAGAACCAGCTTTGATCGTTTCGCATGCGAATCTTTCTCCGCGTGCTTAGTAGTATCCCGGCGTCGTCCCCAAACTGGAAATTTTACCACGGTGAGTAACTAGAATGGCGGCTGCCAACTGCAGGCGACAGGAAACAGCACACAGTTTGGTCCACACAAAAACAACATTCCCCGGAACAAATCCATATTCGTTACAAGTGCATCATGGAAACGTCAGTTCCAAGAACAAGGAGCGAATTAAAGCCGCGGGGAGGCAAGTCTGGTTTCATTTGTTGCCTGGATCCATTTTAGATTTGCTACCGTCTTCATGGCACTGGCCAGAAATCTTCATTTGGTGGGTTTGACCGTTTCCGCAATCAAGACATTCTTTGACCTGTTAAAAGAGAACTGGGTAATTCATTTTGAACCATACTTGCCATCATGTTTTAACGGACGCAGATGGACAGATGTAAAACAAAATGGCAGACGGATAGAAAGACATCTATATATATATAAAGTCATATTGAACAAGTACATCACAGCGGTAACTAAAAGGTTATCGTTTGCAATAAAAACTACGTGAACTTATTTTCCACAAGTTAAATTTCGCAGTGACAACTGTTATGACAGTTAACCTTTCTAAAGTTAGTACTGTCATGATAGTTAACCTTTCTAAAGTTAAAGCTGTGTTGAACCAGCTGTCACCAGAGTGCAAATTGGTCCCATTAACACACAGTCCACTCTTTTGCCCCTCTGAAGATATTGATTAATTGTTTACATTTGCTGAAGTAGCACAGTGTCAACACATATGATTCTATAGAGTAAAGTATTAAAAAATTAAAAGTTAGTTTCATATCTTTTACATGACGTCGCAGTCAACCCCAACATATTTGGTTCTTTGTGATTTCTTGGCAAGTTTGCGTTCAGTAGTTTGCCATTGCTTTCTGAACGTATGACACGAATACCATTGTATGACAACCTGTACAAGGCAGTTTGCATCCAAATTGCCCTAAGCTGTGGTTCGAAGCGGCATGCGTCATTGTGATTTTCAAATTCCTCCCCTTCACCACAGCATCGACAATGAAGTGTTAGACACTGAAAACTGCTGAACTAGGACGCTTTCGACATGCATGATCCCCTACAGACAAGATTGCGACAGTGAAAATTGCTGAAGTAGGACACTTTCGACATGCATGATACCCTACAGACAAGATTGCGACAGTGAAAATTGCTGAAGTAGCATATTTTCCATACGTATTATAGAGTGAAGTGTTACAGCAGTGAACATTGCTGAAGTAAAAAACTTCCGACATATACGATTCCTCAGATACAATCGCTAAGACAGCTAAGAATGCTAAAGTAGCATACTTTCGACAGATATTATTCCTAGATGGAAAGAGTTATCAAATGGACACGGCTGAAGTTGCACAGTTTCCATACTATGATTCCATAGAGTGAAGAATTGCGACAGTGAACATTGCTGATCTAGTACATTTTTTACACGTTTAATTTCCCAGAGGTAATTGTTAAGACAGTGGCAACTAATGAATTATCACACTTTTGACAAATAAGATTCCAAGGAAACAATCGCTAAGACAGTGACAACTTCTGAAATAGTACACTCTCCTAAAATATGATTTCCCAAGGGCAAGTGTTACGACAGTGAACATTTGTGAAGTAATACACTTTCCACACATATGATTCCCTCAAAAACAAATTTTACGTCAATGAAAATTGCTGAATATTTACCTAGTTTATGTTTATTATTCTGAAGAGACAAGGGTAAACACAGCGTTAGTTGCTGGTGTTTACACACGTACCACAATAGTGATTATTGTATTGACAAATACTCCACAGCGAAAATTACTGAAAATAACGTATATATATATATATATATATATATATATATATATATATATATATATATATATATATATATATATATATATATATATATAACTGTCTGTCTGTCTATCTGTCTGTCTGCAAGCCTGCCTGCCTGTCTACCAGTCCTTCCGTCCATCTCTCCCTCCTTCTATCCCTCCCTCTCTATCTATCTATCTATCTATCTATCTATCTATCTATCTATCTATCTATCTATCTATCTATCTGTCTATCTGTCTGTCTGTCTGTCTGTCTGTCTGTCTGTCTCTCTGTCTGTCTGCCTGCCTGCCTGTCTGCCTGCCTGCCTGCCTGCCTGTCTGTCTGTCTGTCTGTCTGTCTGTCTGTCTGTCTGTCTGTCTGTCTGTCTGTCTGTCTGTCTGTCTGTCTGTCTATCTATCTATCTATCTGCCTGCCTGCCTGCCGACAAATGGGTTCGTAATTTTAGTATGTTAACAGGCGTGCTGCGTGTATGGTATTTGTGTAGGTCAGTATGTCTTTTTAAAATAAAAATAAAGCATATACACATTATATGCAAGTGTGAAGTTTGTACTGACCTTCTCCCGGCCAAGCGAACGGAAAAACAAATCCTTCTATCCAAGATATGCTGGGTTGACTCCGGCGTAATTGAAAAGTTATTCTCCCAAAAAAGTACAGAAATAAAATTCTAACGTATCTAAAATAAATCCATTATTTTTAATGAAAACTGTTTTTAAATCACCTACATGACTGTAGATAACTTCTTTAAACATAAAAAGATGAGTTAGAAAATTTTCACGTGTTTAAAATAGATGCATTATTTTTATGAAATGTTTGAAAGTTCCTTAAAGATTTTATCATTATCTATTATAACGCATATTCCTGTAGATAACTGTGGAAAAACATTTTATAAAACTTTGAGAAAAAAGCAACAATTATTTAAATTACATATATAGCAATGCTACTAAAAGTTATTTCCCTTGATATAACTTTTCTAAAGTTAAGTCCCCTTGCTATATATTAATTATAATGTAATTAAAAAATTAAATTGTATTACATAAATAACTGTTTGTAAACTAACAAACTATGACAGTTGGCTGGGCGGGAATGAGAAGAACATGTGTAGAAAATTTCATCTCAATCGGATGGACCGTCCGACCCGCAGAGAGGACATACGTACATACATACTTACTTACATTGTCTTTTATATATATATATATATTTTATATATATATATATATATATAATTGCAGAAAAAGAGAAATTTAAACTAGGTGAACATTCCTTATAAGCTGTCCGAAAATTATTCTAACGAAAAAAAACTGTAACCGCATTGAAAAGAAAAAAAAAAAAAAACCAACGCAGTTAATATAATGGCATGCTATTGTCAATTTTCCACCACTGTGAAAGCTGTCGATATGCGATTCTGTGAAACTTCGTACTTCTCGTAATTTTGGTGTAAGTTGACGATGGATCTGGTTAGTGATTGCATGTGTTGGTTAATGTAGACGAGAGACATAGATAGTAATAACATATTTTCGTTTGTTGGTTGTTTGTCAGGTCTTAGTCAGGTATGACTGAGCTACCGTATAACAGTAGACGGTACTACCTGCTTCCTGTTAGCGCCGAACGTTGGGCGGTGCTTGCCAAACATGACACCCCACATTGTGCCAACGGCTTCGGGCGGAAGAGCGCAATTGGGAGGTACAAGCCTTACCCTGGTGCGAGGAATTGCAACCTAAAGACAAAATGTCATGGCAGGGCAGACCAGGCCCTAAGCCTTGGTTAGCGGCTGGTCTAGGATCGAAGCTCCGACAGGCGGACAGTTAGAGCATTGTCTTGTTCCAGATGTAGAGGTGTTACCTTTCCTCTGGAGTGAACTAGGCAGGCCGAGAAAGGGATCATGCTGCATGGGCAACACATGATCTCTATATTTTGGCCCAGTCTTTGTGCTATGGATATTTACAGCGCGAATTGGCCTTATCAGTCATATTCGCTACGGCCATAGGTAAAAGTTATTATGCCTTTTTAAAGCACAAACTATCGTCTGTCAAGACGGCAAGGTCCCAATGAATGAAATAAATGAACGATTTTTGTTGTTTCAAGTAGATGAGGGATGTTGTTAGTGATGACACACTGGATCAAGTAGATGAGGGATGTTGTTAGTGATGACACACTGCAACAAGTAGATGAGGGATATTGTTAGTGATGACACACTGCATCAAGTAGATGAGGGATGTTGTTAGTGATGACACACTGCATCAAATAGATGAGGGATATTGTTAGTGATGACACACTGCATCACGTAGATAAGGGATATTGTTAGTTATGACACACTGCATCAAGTAGATGAGGGATGTTGCTAGTGATGACACACAGGATCAAGTAGATGAGGGATGTTGTTAGTGATGGCACACTGGATCAAGTAGATGAGGGATGTTGTTAGTGATGACACACTGCATCAAGTAGATGAGGGATGTTGTTAGTGATGACACACTGCATCAAGTAGATGAGGGATGTTGCTAGTGATGACACACTGCAACAAGTAGATGAGGGATATTGTTAGTGATGACACACTGCATCAAGTAGATGAGGGATATTGTTAGTGATGACACACTGCATTACGTAGATGAGGGATATTGTTAGTTATGACACACTGCATCAAGTAGATGAGGGATATTGTTAGTGATGACACACTGCATCACGTAGATGAGGGATATTGTTAGTGATGACACACTGCATGAAGTAGATGAGGGATGTTGCTAGTGATGACACACTGCAACAAGTAGATGAGGGATATTGTTAGTGATGACACACTAGATCAAGTAGATGGGGGAATCTGCTAGTGATGGCACATTGGATCAAGTAGATGAGGGATGTTGTTAGTGATGGCACACTGGATCAAGTAGATGAGGGATATTGTTAGTGATGGCACACTGGATCAAGTAGATGAGGTATATTGTTAGTGATGACACACTGCATTAAGTAGATGAGGGATGTTGCTGGTGATGACACACTGCATCAAGTAGCTAAGGGATATTGTTAGTGATGACACACTGCATCAAGTAGATGAGGGATATTGTTAGTGATTACACACTGCATCAAGTAGATGAGGGATATTGTTATTGATGACACACTGCATCAAGTAGATGAGGGATATTGTTAGTGATGGCACACTGGATCAAGTACATGAGGGATATTGTTAGTGATGGCACACTGGATCAAGTAGATGAGGGATGTTGCTAGTGGTGACACACTGCAACACATAGATGAGGGATATTGTTAGTGATGGCACACTGGATCAAGTAGTTGAGGGATATTGTTAGTGATGGCACACTGGATCAAGTAGATGAGGGATATTGTTAGTGATGACACACTGGATCAAGTAGATGACGGATATTGTTAGTGATGACACACTGGATCAAGTAAATGAGGGATATTGTTAGTGATGACACACTGGACCAAGTAGATGATGGATATTGCTATTGATGACACACTGGATCAAGTAAATGAGGGATATTGTTAGTGATGACAGACTGGATCAAGTAGATGATGGATATTGTTAGTAATGGCACACTGGGTCAAGCAGATGAGGGATGTTGCTAGTGATGACACACTCGATCAAGTAGAAGAGGGATATTGTTAGTGATGACACACTGCATCAAGTAGATGAGGGATATTGTTAGTGATGACACACTGGATCAAGTAGATGAGGGATATTGTTAGTGATGACACACTGCAACAAGTAGATGAGGGATATTGTTAGTGATGACACACTGGATCAAGTAGATGACGGATATTGCTATTGATGACACACTGGATCAAGTAAATGAGGGATATTGTTAGTGATGACAGACTGGATCAAGTAGATGATGGATATTGTTAGTAATGGCACACTGGGTCAAGCAGATGAGGGATGTTGCTAGTGATGACACACTCGATCAAGTAGAAGAGGGATATTGTTAGTGATGACACACTGCATCAAGTAGATGAGGGATATTGTTAGTGATGACACACTGGATCAAGTAGATGAGGGATATTGTTAGTGATGACACACTGCAACAAGTAGATGAGGGATATTGTTAGTGATGACACACTGCATCAAGTAATGAGGGATGTTGCTAGTGATGACACACTTGATCAAGTAGAAGAGGGATATTGTTAGTGATGACACACTGCATCAAGTAGATGAGGGATATTGTTAGTGATGACACACTGGATCAAGTAGATGAGGGATATTGTTAGTGATGACACACTGGATCAAGTAGATGAGGGATATTGGTAGTGATGACACACTGCATCAAGTAGATGAGGGATATTGTTAGTGATGACACACTGCATCAAGTAGATGAGGGATGTTGCTAGTGATGACACACTGGATCAAGTAGAAGAGGGATATTGTTAGTGATGACACACTGCATCAAGTAGATGAGGGATATTGTTAGTGATGACACACTGGATCAAGTAGATGAGGGATATTGTTAGTGATGACACACTGGATCAAGTAGAAGAGAGATGTTGCTAGTGATGACAGACTGCATCAATTCGATGAGAGATGTAGCTAGTGATGACTAGTAAATCACAAACAGCCAGAAATGCCGGAGTTGATTGCTGGGTCCTGCAAATAACAATCGACAATCTATCCAAAACAACATTATAAATTATTAGCCTCTGATTTGATTTCAGACAAAAACCAGTAAAATTGTGTGAATCTCTTATTCCTTCAATCAAATTCTTCCACACTTTCCATTCGTCTATCACTCAACATATATTCATGCAGATATTAAGCAATATACATTAATCATTAGACTCAGTCGCACTCTACTATATATAACTTTCTAGAAAAAAAACACAATGCAGTATTCCTATAACACCTGTGATATTTCTACATCATCTTTGATATTCGTTATATAGACGTCATTATAAACCTCAACACTTCTTGTTAAGTGATTTTCTCTTTTTGTAATTCACCTGCAAAAGGGTTTAGTGTCAAATAAACAGGAATGAACATGTTCACATAAACGGTTTCGTCCTTCGATAGTAAATCGATGTAATATATTGCATCTGTGTACGGGTGGACAATGAAGAATATCATACGTTACACAGGTCACTTTTGTTCGGTATCTTCAGACCTCATTATATGTGTATGGAGGAAACGGCAGGCGATCCCTGTTTAGACAGAATCAGCTTAGGTGAAATGTAGTAGTTATCTTCGAGTGGGAAATGTTTTAAAACTTAGGTCGCAAAAATGCCGTTAACTATATATTTGAATAACGAAGAATAAATAATAGATTGCCCGATTCATTGTCTGGCATATTTCACTGTATCTCATCATGTACATACTGCAAAATTACACAACATAAAGTAAAATAACTAGGTAAATCATTGTCGTGTCCTCCTTTACAGTGTCGTCCCTGGAGTGAAGAGAGTCGACACCCACATTATAATATTTTTTTTTCTTCTCAATATTCTGGAGAATCCACCAGCTTCCGTCCAACACACTCCATCAGCCTATGGACACCTTTTCCTATCACTCTCTCACTGTCGTACTATGCCCCCTCTCATACTTCCCCAACGCAACATACTCAACAAATCTTGCTTCTAAAAATTAATAAAGACTAATTTATTAAAAGAAAAGTGTAACGTATATGAGACGTGTATGCGAAGAAAAAGTGTGTCGTGTATTATAACATAAATGTATGTGTCAGCCTTCAAAGTTCAGGATCATAGTGTACACATCATGGCAAGGATCATACGACATCATTCAAGTCAGTACGAAAAACCTCACCGAAGTCGTATCCTTCTCTCCAGACATGTCCTCCTCCAGGAACTCTGATGACCATGAGATCTGAATCTCAGGTAAATATAATCCGTGGAAAATACTAGTATATTTCCTAACGCAACTGTTCCTAATAGTTTATAGAAACTCCGGCTTCATAATTCCGGCGCAGTGAAAACAAACATGGAACACTGTCCTACTAACAAGTCTTTTTGTCTCTTGATAAATGTTCACTAGTTCTCACTATTAAACAGTTAATGTATCTAGAATAAAATGGCTTGCTTTATTCACTAGATATAGTCTGAAAGTTCTGATTTCCTTGATACGTGGAACAACTACACTTCAATGTTTGGTTTCATCTACTGTGAACATCAGTCCCTACTGATCTAGTTCCACATGGGCTGAACCTCCATCACTTCAGGTGTGTTAACGATTGGTATTCACTCATGTAGGATACATATTCCATTAGACTCCACCGAGCAATGTGTCTTAACTTCTTCCATTGCGAAAGTTGCTGGCCCATCTCTCCACATCATAATTTATCCGGGATCGGATGTTACATTGGGTCCGGGTTCTTCATTCCAACCCGAGGAACCTGTAAAATAAATCATACAACTGGTGATAGCCTCCCCGTCACTGATCTCTATTAGATGATCGTGGGCCATCGGCCTCACTCAGAAAATATAATGAACCCATCAGGGACATATGAACTGACCACATAGGTTATCATCAGGCCAAGACAAAAAATATCAGCAAACAGAATGCGGAACCCCGCCCACCAGGGACACTTACAGGAAGATCCCAATTATCCCTCATTACTCAATTCTCAACTAGTAAAGCTTATCCACACTTCACTAATCTATTCTCAACTAACAGAGCCAAGTATCACTTCCCTACTCTAGTTAGTTTTCCACTAACAGTGCTAATCATCACCCTATAGTTTAACAATGCCACAGTCTATATTAATTAGAACGAATATATTATAATAGGTTATACCTTAAATGGCACTACTGCAGTCCTATCAATCATATTTACATCTGCCATTATAGGCACGTGTAAAATTAAGTCACTAATTAACACACGGTAGATATTATTTCCACTAAGCACTGCAGTGCCCTGGCACTCCGACTAGAGCATTTTCAAATCCCCCTAGTTGGTCCCAACTCGGGTTTATATGGCAAACTACCAAAGTTGGCCACGTGACGTTATCCTTTATGCCCCCACACAGGTGGCAAATTGGCAGATCATCCCCTGTCAGGGATCCATCCCCCCTCTGGCTCCCTCCATGTTAGATCTGTCATCACTGGTTTAGATTCCCAAAACAAGCCAACGAGTTCCTGTATACCCCCAACAACAGTTGCCAATAACCCCGTCAATCTTCTCGATGTTCCGGAAACCCAGAATTGACATATGTAATGTTACTTCCGTGCTAAGTACTTCCGTTTTCCCTCTGATATGTTTATGACTTGTCAAAGTGATATATGATTCAGCGCACTCACTTCCTCCTCACTCACCACCAAATGTGTATATGGGCTGACCTGATGTATCCCGTGCAGCTGTGTTTACTCTGTTAGTACGACTGTTGTGGCCTAGAAAATATACGCCAAGCAAACGTCGGTATTATTATCTGGTTAACTCATGGCGAGCTCGTGACAATCATTCAAGCTGAAATATACACATGTTCGCACAGTAATGTCAATTGTCTACCACGGTAATTTTAAGCTGACTATCATGTCTTTCGCGGGCTTCCTGGCCTAGAGTTTAGCGACTTTTCTCCGTAATCTCGTATACTCTCGTAGGTAACGTGACGACGGTGAGAATCAGCAGTGGTTCGAACCGCGTCGGTAACTTACGGGGTATGTGAGCCGTCCTCTCAGTAAGCAATGGCAAACTACTGAGCGTAATCTTGCCAAGAAATAAACATACAGCTGAAAGATGCTGATGTTGACAGCGATGTTCTGTAAAGGATATGCAAAAACAAACATCATGTCTTTCGGTTTGCACAAAGCTGGCCTAAGTAGTATGTACCTGACGAGATGCATCGAAATATGTCAGGCAATAAATCGTGCAATCTATTGTTTGTGTCCTAGTTATTCAAATTCACTACAGGAAAGGTATATATTTGTTATATATAACACGGATCTGTGTAGCCTAGTGGATAGTATGCTAACCTGCCAAGACGGTGGCGGGGTTTACTTCTCAGCGATGGCAGTTTGTGTATTTATTATTATTTTCTAGCTGTACGGCTCTGGCCATCGTCTATGGCTAAAGTGCAGTGAACGGGGTTCACAATCCTGAATACAGAGTTGGACATCAACAGCAGAAAGCAGACCTTCTTGCGTTGATTTTTGAACAAGAGTGTGAACGTTAATCTTTCGGAAAGTAATGGCAAACAACTGAATGTAAAAGTGTAAAAACACAAACATAGCAGTAATAGCTGGGCTGGATTGCGACGTTCTGTAAAATTCGTGCAAACGTCTTTATGGAAGAGGTAGCCAATTTGCACAAGATCGATAGTTTAACACAGTAGAATATGTAAGGAAAATAAATAAATGACCCATTTCACACACCATAAGACGTAATGGACACTCCGGCATCCTTCATTTCCGAAGACATTTAATGATACTCATTTTAAACGGGGAGATTTTGGGAGTCCATGTCTCATCTCACCTCATCTCATCTCATCATGTTCCTCTTGTATCTTGCGATGTCGAAGTGAAGTATAAACAGCGAGAGAGTGCCCGCTTATGGGCCTCATGTATCGATATTCCCATGGACTATGTTATTCCTTGCGTCCATCGCTTACGTGGTCGGCCTCTGCCTCTGCTTCCATCTGGTCTGTACATCATTGCTTGATGTTGTTTACTGTTAGTTGGTAACCTACTCTATGTTTTGAATCGCTGATCTATCTCGTAGTCCATTAACATTGCCGGGTCTATATCCATTTGGGTCAGTCCGTTTATACTTCTTTGTTTTTTCTACGAGCAGTATGAAGATCCCCCGCCGGCTTGCTAGGCCAGTCACAGGTTTAAGACAAAATTCTGACCACAGGGAGTCCATCGCCTATGGCGAGCCAAAGCCCTGTTCGCCCATGACCTCGCGGTCATGGTTTCCCGGTCTACATCACGTGGAGGTGGGGGTTGACTTGTGTAGTCTGAGGGGTCATCGGCTTTCACCCCTCCTGGGAGAGGCTAGCCGATACTAACCCTGCTGGCTGCAGGGCCAGGTGCAGTCCACCAATTCATGCACACGTCTTTAGACGTTAAAATACTCCTTAAAAGTGAATGCGAACCATGATCAGCAGACCGACAGACAACCGTCTAGCCACTACTCCCCCGTCTCTTACACAAAAGGAGCTGAGCAGGCAAAAAGAAATGAAGTGGTCACTTTATCCCATAGACCGTGACCTGCTAAAGTTGATGCCTCCAGCACAAAAGAAATCCATTGAAAGAGCAGACTTTTATTAACACTGTCTAAGATGAAAACTGAAAGAGACATTCTTTAATAACTTGGAAGGATCGATAATATCCTAAGATGCCGGCCCATTTTTGCCTCTTGGATTTAATGTAAAAAATCGCTACAGAGAACAGAGCTAAATGTATCATAAGGGACATGTCTATATTAGAGATTCAATGACAAAAATCATCTTTGTCATGAGTATCATATCAAAGTTCGAATGTGATGTTCCCTTATCTTTCAATTGTTCTATTTTCTCGTGTATCTTCTGGTATCTACTTATTTTATGTTGTTTTTGTTTTGGTCAATTAATAATCATCGCCGCCATGTGCCTTGATAATTATTGTGGGCTTTGATATATCTTCATAGATTTCGGTTCTTGATGCTCTATATCAATTCTATTATGGCATTCCTCCATGCAACATTCTTAGCTCAACCAGCATCACTTCCCTCGGTTCGCCTTTTCTACCTATAACCTTTCTAATCGTCACAGTGTTTTCCAATGCCTCTCTTCTCAATGGCGGCGCGCTAGCTAGGTTGATAGGAATCTGCGGTGGTGATCTCATGAGCACGATCGGATGCGGGTTCGAAGCAGGGGATCTTCGCTTGTCAAAGTGAGGGGATGTTTGGGCACAGATTACTACATGCATTCGGACCTACAGCTGTCATGGCCTCTTCACATCAGAGATCCATCACACTAAACTAATTCGGGACACATTTGTTCTGTTTTGTTTTCTTCTCATTATGTAACCAACGAATATTGTATACTGCATCGTATTGTTGTATATCATGTTCTACTTTTACGAGTCTTTTTGAGGCATTTGTTGTTAGTTACGCTTGCAGTTCAAGGTATTTAAAACATGCAATCATCATCGTCATCGTGTGCCATGCCCATAAGGTTCGGAGATATGTTTCTCCATGTCCTACGATCACTAGAGTCGTGGATCATCTCTGTGTTTGTGTCTCATTTATATCTTCTGGTCAAGCCATCCACATATTTACCTGCCTACCTTCCTTTTGTTCTTTTCTTAGGAATCTTGTCAGTTGTAACCAAGTTCTCTAGATTATTTCTTTTAATTACCTTCCCCCTAACTTAACTCCCTATGTGTTAGTATACAATAAACTTGAAATACTACAATAAAAAAAATCCTGTATAATTGTAGAGTGGTTACAATAGCTGAAACTCTAAAAGTGCTTAAAAATATCAGTCTTAGACAAGAAACAGCAAAGCACAAGTTAAACAGTATTAAGAGCTTATGGCACAATAAAAGCAAACAGATTACTGTAACACTTTTGAGAAAATGCATCTTCCAATGTTAACATACGAATGTGAGTCATGGCGCACTTCGCATTCATTAAAGACGAAAAAATAATTGTTGTAGAACTTTTAGTTATAAGTGGAAACATAAATAGACCTCTGGTAATCTGTGTGTTGACATGTGGCAGAATTTTTAGTTATAAGTGGAAACATAAATAAAACTTTGGTAATCTCCGGCAAATGGTGCTATTAGTATAGGGACTCTACACTAGCCGTTGAAACATGAAGACAAAGCACGAAGTGATATGTCGCTAGTGCTGTGATGTCTCTTCTAGACTCAAAACTCAACCCACTTCAACAGTGAGGAGTCGATCTAAAGCAAATGGTTTATAAGTACTGCTACCATTCATGACCAGAAAAGCATGCCCAAAAATTAACTTTTTTTCTGAAAACGCATGGAAAGAGTTAGCTTCGTCCGTGTGATAAAGGGATCAAGTAGGGATGCATAGAATGATGATCATTCGTTCATCCCAGGATGATGAAGACCACGCCCTCTTTCATCCGTTATGAGGTCGTGATTGATAGCCTGTTGCCCTGACATGACGTGTAATTCTGCTGCGGTCTCGAAATATCTTAGATAGTGAGGGCATGGCATATTCTCTGCAGATGAAAGTTCTGTTAATTGGACCTTTCTAGCTAGACTCCGCTGTTCAGCCATCGTATTTCTGGATGCATCGCAAGTGACTGCGCATGCCCGGGATGGATACACGCCAGGTGATCTGGTTTTCATTTAAAGAATAGTATAACCGAGATGGAGCCACGCCAAGGCCAGTTTTACAATTAGTACAAAACCCACCACGCAAGTCGCAAGAGTCACAATAATACCCCATGACGCTGGTAGGCAATCAGTACTCACGTATTGCACACCCGGCTTGGAGAGCTCAAGATTTTTTTTTTTTTTTTTAGCATATCCTTTACAGGACTTAGCTGTCAACACCAGCATCTTTCAACTGTATGTTGATCTCTTGGCAAGATTACGCTCAGTAGTTTGCCATTGCTTTCTGAGCGGCAGGCTCAGTATCCCGCAAGTCACGAGCGGGGGTCGAACCGCCTCAGCTCCCGCTCCGCTACGAGACTCGGGATTACAGAGCGTGATAAACGGGATTACAGAGAGAAAGTGTTGTATCCCCACAGCCAGAGAGACCGGCAGAGCTCAAGATGGTGATGACAATAATTGCGTTGTTTGTACGGGATGGAGCCACACCAAAGCCAGTTCTACAAGTTGTACAAGAGTGGAAATCTAGGATCGACGTTGTTCTAATACAGTAGCAATAATACCAACAATAACACAGAACATAGCAACAACAATGGCGTCTTTCGTATACTATATATTCTTTGCACATCTCTCACTGGGAGCCGCGATGGCTCGCCGTTCCAATGGTCGAATTCTTATCGAGGCGGAATTATCTATACAATTAAAACTCTGAGCCAGTCTAAAATGGGCACCTGTGAAGCAAAGACTGTCTACATGATTCTGGATTGTTCTATAAAAATATAGGTCAATACACTAAATACTGACAACATATCAAAAGGCGTTCAAGTTTCAAAGAAGGACAGAAAACAAACACACAAAAACTATAAAGAAAATGCCACAGGCCAGAATTAATTTAATGATAATTGCTCAAAATAACAAGGGAAAAGTGTATACAATACTACAGGGAACGCACTGCAATGTTTTAATCGCTTTTAAAAGTGATGCTGGGATAAATATGGGGAGAAATAAAGATAAAACGTTAAATATATTAAAAGGGAATTATACGCCTCGTGTATGTAGTTATTTAATAATTTAAACTCTTATATGTTTCTTTAATGCCAATTCTTTTTGCTGAAGCATTGTTAATATAGTGGGCGTGTTAGTATAGGGATCTGCGCTGATACGGTTATGAGAGCCTTAGGACGAAGATTCGTGGCCTGCGTTCGTCAACCCCCAACAGAGAACAAGAACGGATACCGATTCCGTCGTGTATTAGGGCTTAAAATGTGTATTGACCTTATGACATCACAAATCCAAAGCCAGTTCCTGTGACATATTAGTCTGCAACAGTAGACAATAGTAAACGGGCAAAAACAATCAGTAACAGGTTTGGAGCCGGTCTCTCTGGCCGAGGGGTTACAACACTTTCTCTGTAATCCCGTTTATCACGCAGAGTCTCGTAGCAGGGCGAGAGCTGGGAGCGGTTCGACCCCCGCTGGTGACTTGCGGGATAACTGAGCCGGCCGCTCAGAAAGCAATGGCAAACTACTGAGCGTAATCTTGCCAAGAAATCAACATACAGCTGAAAGATGCTGATGTTGACAGCGATGTCCTGTAAAGGATATGCAAAAAAAAAAATAAAAAAATAAACATGTTTGGAATTGATAACAATACAGTTAACGACATGAAGCAGATCATCGTCATCATCGTCAAGCGTCTTGTCGACTGGCGTGGGCTATCATGTCTCTTCACATCGTGTGATCTCCAACGGCATGCATCATTAGTTAGTTAATCGCTGTTCCAACTTCACGGCAAAGGGTCGCCCCATTATGCTCAGTTCCCGTGCCAGTGAATATCGCACGAAGTTCTCCTCACTGCCCCATGCTAAAAGTGGAACAGACAGGAGTCTCGATAAATCAACAGCCCGCACGGGTATATTATGCATAATGCCGCTGCCAGAATGTCAACACAACCAACATAGAACACAGAATGCCAGCATGGTATCATTTCGTGTGCTGACTCCATTCCGGGTGAAGACACAAATGCTAAACATTTTCTCTCGCTGTCTTCCCCTAGTTCTCTTTCCACAAATCGCTTCATGTGTGACATGTTCCAGTTAAGTCTTCTCATAATGTGGCCACAACTGATGACTGCCTCTTTCTGATATATGTGATCAGTTGTCATTGCGGACTTAGCCTTCCTCAAAACTTCCAGATTAAGTATTCTAGCTATCCAAAGAATTGTCAGCATTTTTCGATAAAACCATATAAAACATATATTAAAATCTAAAGAAATTAAAGAATAACTTTTCAATGGCAATAGTCAAGTCATATTAAATGTTGCATTTCCTTTGTAGACGTTGCCATCAAACCCACGTTTATATTCAAGGCAATTTTACTTTCAGTGGTTTGCCATTGCTTTCTGAACGAGTGTATACTCAACATTAAAACAGTAAGTTGTATTCATTTACACTGCGTTGCAATCAACCATAGAATGTCTTTGTTGTTTGGGATTTTTCTAGGCTATACAATATACTTTCGTTCATTATTTTGCCTTTTCTTTCTGAACGCCTTGACGCTCATACCATTTAAATCAACGCACAGGGATCCTCTCCCGTCGCGTCTGCTGCTGACTCCAAACCCTCTCCCATGCATGTAAGGGATGATATGATTGATCACGACCCCTAAGCCACAGAGACCGTGTACAACGCGACTACACAGAAACAACAACTGCTGGAAAACCCAGAGACCCTTCAAACAGCATTAGAAATAAATGCACAGGTATTTATTGGCAATCAATAGGACATAAAGAATTAATTAAAAATCAGCGGACACACCAGACAATATGAAAAGTGTAGCCTATTTGCTCAAGGGAATTCGAGCTTGCTCTCTGCATATAGTGGCGACGCCACACTGATTTACCAAAGGTACTTCCACACACGGGCAAACTTCTTCATCTTTCAAATTAAACAAGAACTCTTTCTGTTTACGCAAACCGACTGGAAAAGCCTGATTGCTAATGCCACACTATATTTGAGCAACCGTTTATTGTTCGAAGAATACAGTATACGAAACTCAATTTCTCTGTTCACGCTATGCTTATGTTTTATGAGCATCTTCATCTGTGTCCTTTGTCCCCCATGTCCCAATGAAGCAAAGGTTTTCAAATAATTCATGCCAAGCCAAATTTTCTACAAGATGAAGTGTCTAGTCTCACTCCAACCTTCCCTAGTCGCCTCTGGTGACATGTATGGTATGTGACAGTATTACTGTTCTTTTCCTCTCTTAAGAACCCCGACAACACACGAGAGGCACGGGTAGCTAAGCATCCTTTAGAATTTTGCCAGGTCTTCCATTCACCTGAACACACACACATACACGCACGCACGCACGCACGCACACACACACACACACACACACACACACACACACACACACACACATTGGCACCTGGCCGTCTTGACAGACGATAGTTTTTGCTTCAAAAAGGCATAATAACTTTTACTCATGGCGGTAGCGAATGTGACTGGTAAGGCCAATTCACGCTGTAAATGTGCGTTCACAGTGGATGCATGTGAACACGTGGTCATTTCCACCATCATGCACCATCTTACGTCTCACACGCGCGGTGTGTGACTTATCTGCAATAATTTTCTCCTTTGTCTTTTTTCCATTTCTGATGTTTGCCCTCCATGCAGCACGTTCAGCGGCGACTTGCTCCCAATGTGCATTATCAATATCTGTATAAATCATGTCCGGCTTACATACATCTTTGTATCGTAGTAGAGGCCGACCCTGAGATCTCTTACCCATCTGTAATTCACCAAAAAAGATGTCCTTTGGTATTCTACCGTCATCCATCCTCCTAAGATGTTCTATCCATCTAAGTCTACGAAGACTGAGTATGGAATAAACCGTCACACAACCTGATCTTTCCAATACTTCAGTATTTGTGATTTTGTCTTGCCACTTAATACCAAGAATTCTTCGCAGACACTGCATATGAAAGCTGTTTAAACGTTTCTCTTGGTGTGAGTAAATTGTCCAGATTTCACTGCCATAAAGAAGAGTACTAAGGACACAGGTTTGATAAACAAGGACTTTTGTTTCTTGCACGCTACATAGAACAGACTGACCAGAAAGACGAGCCCGCCAGACATAGGACCACAACAACACTCTCTCAGTTGTGCGAGGGGGTCGGGACAGACGAAGAATGGACAATCACAGTTGACATATTGCGTGCAATGCTCAAGAAATCACCTAACACCGCCCCAGGCCCAGACGGCATCCGATATGGTGACCTAATGGTGATATCAGATGATGACATGGAAGAACTGGCCAGAGAATTCAACACCAGTATCCAGAGGGGTCAGGTCAAAGAAGAATGGCTACACAGCTACTTGCTGCCGCTGCCAAAACCGAACAAAGACCACTCCAAGATAAGCGGCTACAGAATCATTACGATGCAGAATACTGTTGGCAAGCTACTGGAGAAAATTGTAGCACACAGACTTGCTTGGGACTTGGAACAGCTCGGCTGCTTCCCGCCCACACTTGGAGGATACAGACGCAACAAAGAGTCATGGCTGAATGTGGCGGTCTTTGCTCAAGATGTCTACGAAGGATTTCAGGTCAGAGAAGAGACATGTGCGGCCGCCATAGACTTAGAGGACGCATATAACAGAGTATCTTTCGAGCACTTGATGCAAACCCTCCTCAGACTGAAAGTGCACCCTCACCTTGTACGATGGATAGCTGCAGTTCTACTCCAAAGGAAGGTGGTGCTAAGATGCGGGAGTTGGTCTTCTGAGCCGATAACGATATGTCCAGGATTGCCACAGGGTTCACCACTGTCACCAGTACTATTCAACGTGTATACGGTGCCGATCACTGAACAACAGTTGGATGGGAGGGGTAGGACTCTATCATTCGTTGACGACATCCTCGTGTATCGACAGGGTCGAGATAGACAGGCGGTTGCCAACTATATGCAGGGCGAACTAGATCGAATTTCCTCATGGTGTGCTGATGCCGATGCCCTTGTCAACCCTGCAAAGGCAACGGTTACATGGTTCTCACTAAACAACCATATTGTGAAAACAGACCTGCCGGCAGTAAGAATGGATGGGAGCATTCTGAGTAGAACCCAGTCAATGACATATCTTGGCGTGAGGCTTGATCGTAGCCTGTCCTTCAAAGATCATGTCGACTATGTCATAACGAAGGCTCGAAAAGGTTTGGCAGCAATGAGAGTCATGGCGACTGCCAATATCGAGCAAAGACTGCTATTACTTCTGTTCCAAGGACTTGTGCTTTCACGCATCGAGTATGCCCTGGCCATCCTCACTGTCAGCCCTACACAGATTGGAAGACTTGAAAAGGTACAAAACGAAGCCATGCGCATCATTTTGGGCTGCACGAGAGACACCAGCTGTGTAGCAATGAGATACCTCCTTGACTTCCCGACAATGGAACACAGGATCAAGATCTGGAGAGCTCGTGCATACTTAAAAATAAGTGCAGATGAGCAGCACCCTCTGCATGACGCTGTATTCAGAGAAAAGGGTGACAGGCTAAAGAGGGGCAAATCATGGATGGGTCGGGCGGAAGATGTCGTCGGACAGGTCTGCAGTCTTACCAGTATCAACCCCGGCAAGGAATGGGTGCCGGTGCCTCCAGCTTTTAAGTGTACCTTTTCCTGCATTATCACACTCGACAGACGGTGCAGAGAGCAGAACCCTGCCGCTGTCAATGCAGAGGTTAACGCGCTCATCTATGATCACTCAGATAGCCCCGAAGTGCTCATCTATACAGATGGATCTGTTGTAAAGCAGCAGAGAAGTGCGTGGGCATTTACAGCCCGTTCAGCGGGCCGAACCGTTCAAGAATCCAGTGGTGCCCACTCTATGACCACGAGCAGCATGACGATGGAGGTGATGGCAGTTACACAGGCTTTCATATGGCTGGAATCACAGCATTATACCAACGTGTGTGTACTAAGTGATTCAATGAGCATGATTCAGAAGGTCGAAGCTGGATCTGTACGTAGACAGTGGACTGAGTCGCTGCGGAAGTCTGTTGTCCGCAAAGTCACCTTCATCTTCGTCCCGGGACATGCGGGAGTCGAGGGAAATGAACGAGCTGATAAATTGGCTGGCTCTGCACCCCCTGTAGATGGCCAGCCCATGGATCGTGCCGATGTCATTAACGCCCTTAAAGATATGGCGAGAACAGAGGATTTTGACGCCAGTGATTCCACATCGCTTTCCAGGATGAAAGACCTGGGAGTAAGAATCGGCACAGCCAGACGCGAGAGGTACATCGGGAAAACAAAGCGCCTCGTCAACCAACACAGAACTGGCACTATTAGCCACCGGACGCTGATGCATATGCTGGGGGGAGGATCTGAGCACCTATGGACATGTCCGGAGTGCAACGAAGATACCCCAACTGATAACTGATAACTGATTTTGTTTTGGCAGTAAGCTTCCTTTTCTCCCAGACTCTTTTTCTTAACCTGTTCATTGTTGTTGCTGCCTTACCAATCCTGAGGTTGATTTCCTGATCTAGGGATAATGTGCTATTTACCACTGATCCTAGATATGTAAAATGGTCTACCATCTCTAGTTCGGCGTCGTCGATAAAGTTTGATGGTACCCCATTTGCACCTTGTGAATAATCTGTGTCTTCATTTTGCTAATTGTTAAACCAAATTCAGAAAAATCATTGGAGAATGCAGATAGTAGACATTGTAATTCTTCCTCAGAGTAGGTCGTAATTGCAGCATCATCTGCAAAAAGCAATTCTCTAATCAGTACCCTCCTAATTTTGGTCTTGGCCTTCAATCTCTGAGCATTGTAGAGGCCGCCATCTGAGCGTGAGTGAATGTATATACCACCATCCTGATCACGAAAAGCATATTTCAGTTGAAGTGAAAAGTATATTCCAAAGAAGGTGGGAGCTAGTAAACAACCTTGCTTAACTCCACTCTTGATTTCAAACTCTTCAGAAGTTGCACCATCAAACTTGATTATACCCTTAATGCCTGTGTGGAACGATTCCACAATGGACAGAAGAGTTGGTGGGCAGCCAATCTTCTTTAGTGCCTTGAACAGACCCTCACGACTGACCAAATCAAATGCTTTGTGAGGTCGATGAAGGCAATAAACAGTGGTTGATTCTGTTCACGGCATTTTTCTTGCATTTGTCGCAATGAAAATATCATATCAATGGTAGACCGGTTCTGTCGAAAGCCACACTGTGATTCGGGGTAGACTTGATCTCATAGGACTTGAAGTCTGCGCAGAACAATTCTGGCAAATACTTTTCCAACAATACACAGAAGTGAGATACCCCTATAGTTGTTGCAGTCTCTCCGATCGCCCTTGTTCTTGTACAGTGTTATGATGCTTGAATCTTTGAAATCCAGTGGGACTTGTCCTTCTCGCCAGCATAGCTCTATTAGCTGGTGGATCTGTAGAGTGAGTGTGTCTTGCCCATTCCTGATAACCTCTATTGGAATCCCATCCTTACCTGGAGCCTTGCCAGATGCAATTTCATTTATAGCACACTTAGCTTCTGTTATTATATGATTACATTGTACGGTTAATGTATTGTGACGGCGTCAGTGGCAAATGGATAGCGAACACGATTCGAAATCCGGCATACCACATTCGAAATCAGCTGCAGGCGATGTTGAAGAAAACCACCTTGTGTTGATTTTTATCAATTGTATTAGCATGGGTGGTTTCGAAAATAATGGCAAACTACATAACGTAAATGTGCATAGTAAAATCACAAACAGTCAAATAATGCTAGGATTGACTGCTAAGTCCTGGAAATAACATACAACTAATTTCGTTTTAAATTGTACTGTATGGTGATTGTAGAGTATGGCGATCATAGTGTATGGCGATTGTAGTGTACGATGAGGATATGAAGAGGAAGAAGAGAAGTAGAAGCAGGAGATTGACAAGGACTACGAAGAAGAAGAGAACAAGAACAAGGAGAGGCAGAAGAAGTTTATAATAGTGATATTGATAAATAATATGAAGAAGTTGATAATCAAGAAGATAAAGCAGACGAAGAGGTAGAGAATAAGATGAAGAACAAGAGGGGGTTAGAAGAAAAAAAAAATTCATGTTGACGGTAAAGAAGACTTGGTTGATGGTGATGATAAAGAAGATGAAGAAAAATGAGGCTTCGAGATCAATGTTCTATCCCAGCGTTTGCAAAATACAGATCAAAATAATTAGAAGATATGCATGGCTTAGATACGAGCTGCTAACTCAACACTTACTAGCACGTAGTCTCTGTATACATAAAGGAACCCCATTTTTACACGACACTGGACGTATTTGACATATATAGTGCTGTGACAGGTCTTAGTCAGAAATGGCTGAACTACCGTATGACAGTAGACGGTACTACCTGTTTCTGTTAGCGCCGATTGTTGGGTCTTAGTCAGATATGACTGAGCTACCGTATGACAGTAAACGGTACTACCTGCTTTCCGTTAATGCCGAGTGTTGGGTCTTAGTCAGATATGACTGAACTACTGTTTGACAGGAGATGGTATTACCTGCTTTCTGTTTACACCGAGCGTTGGGCGGCGCTTACCAAACCCGACACCCCACATTGTGCCAACGGCTTGGGGCGGAAGAGCGCAATTGGGAGGGTACAAGCCTTATCCTGGTGTGAGGAAAAGCAACCTAAAGACTAAATGTCATGGCAGGGCAGACCAGGCCCTAAGACTTGGTTGGTTATTGATCTAGGATTGAAGCTCCGACAGGTGGACAGTTAGAGCATTGATTTGCTGATCCAGCAGCTTCTGCAGCTTATCTTGTTCTAGACGTATTGGTGTCACCTTTACTCGGGAGTAAACTAGACAGGCCGAAAGAGGGATCATGCTGCACGGGCAACACATAGTCTCTAAATTCTGCCCAGGCTTTGTGTTATGGAGAGATAACCCAACTTTACAAACTATCGTCTGTCAAGACGGCAAGGTGCCAGTCAGTCAGTGCTAGCCCCATATTTTTATGGACAAATACTTGCTGGAGGTCACAGATGGTCAAAAACACACTGGCCGCTCTGAACTCTCAAGACATTGTCACCGGTGGACGGTGTTTGGTGCAAGAGAGCCTGCGAAGCTGGATCTGTACGTAGACAGTGGATTGAGTAGCTGCGGAAGTCTGTTGTCCGTAAAGTCACTTTCATCTTCGTCCCGGGACATGCGGGAGTCGAAAGAAATGAACGAGCGGATAAACTGGCTGGCTTTGCACCCCCTGTAGGTGGCCAGCCCATGGATCGTGCCGATGTTATTAACGTCCTTAAGGATATGGCGAGAACAGAGGACTTTGACGTCAGTGAATCCACATCGCTGTCCAGGATGAAAGACTTGGGAGTAAACATTGGCACGGCCAAACACGAGAGGTACATCGGGAAAACGAGGTGCCTCATCAACAAACACAGAACTGGCACTATTAGCATCCGGACGCTGATGCATGCGCTAGGGAAGGAACTGAGCACTTATGGACCTGTCCGGAGTGCAATGAAGATACCCCAACTGATAACTGATAACTGACAACTTTCACGGCACAGCAAAGCAGGCTGTCGAATAAACACAAACACTGGCGTCCTCGGGTCGAATACTTGTTTAATATGGATATCTATAACAGCATGCGATCAATCATAGACGCCTCCGTTCCAGTGTGTAGGAGGGCGGAGGACGTTCTCTTAATGTATATAATGTCTATTTGAAACAGCTGTTTAGATCCAAGCACCGACGCCGATCGGTTCAGTCAATGTTCATTACTCACAGGCACCTACAAAAAGTCACTATTAACCACTATGCCAACTTACAGGACTGACGTGAAGGACTAGCCATTTTGAACTGACTGGGCCATCAGGTTGACTGCCACCGAATCGCTTCAATTGCCTCATATTCCATCTCAGCGGCTCGATAGATAGTTCTATCTTGATGCATGATGTCTGTACCAACTTCTGGACATTCTTCTTTCAACGTCTTCGCTGGTTAACACGGCTGAAAACACTTTCACATAGTTTCAGTTCTACACCACCGGCCTAACTGTTGTTCAAGACGTTTCCCGGCATGACGTCACTTTCTGTCACGTTTTGGTCCCGAGGCGATAACCCCGGCCTCTTTCACTTTCGCTTTTCAGCGTCCCACTGCTGAGTTATATTCACCCATTTGCGTGTCCCATCTTCTACCACGATTTCGTGGAGAATCTAACTGTTCTCATGTTAATACTAATCTAGCTTGTTCTTATAACCAATTGATACATGGCAACCACATCATCCAGTATGAGAATGAAGGTGGAAGCAGTCACTGTAGCTTTCCACTGGCTGGAAGACAAACATGGCGCACATCAAAGTATGATGAGAAAAGTGAAGACATTCATCCTTCTTGCAGGCTTCCATTCACCAATTAAAAAAAAACACAGAGAGTAACTGTTGGATCCCCCCCCCCCCCCCCCCCCCTTATTCCACCAACCTTCCCCCAATCCCCCAAGGACATGCTGATTTTGTGGAAAACGAGCAGACTGACAGACTGGCTGGCACTTCACCTCTTTGTAGAGTATCTGTGCATGGTCGGGGCCATTTGCGTGTGTATAGTGCAAAAGAACTACTAGATCATCCCGGCTTGGGGAGGATGGTGCTTTTTTTGGAATGACCAGAGGATCTCGCCGGTACTCAGAACTCCAAGGGACCAGACAGAAACATGATCATACTGCTACTGGTACCATTAGTATTATGATGCTTCGCTGGCTGTTGCAGATGATGACGGATCTCATATGGGAATGTTCTGAATACTGCGATGTCAGTTCTTGACTTAACTCAACTGCCCAAGACATTTCTGGTACCTACTTTAAACTTGCCCGGCCTGGGGACAGTGATATTTGTATAATCCGGCTGGATGCGAATGGGAACCCATGGCTAAAGGGTTTGCAGGCAAGCATGCTAGTTGTTGCGCTATCACAGCTCCATATAAGATAAACCCCATCGTGAAACATGCTTTAAGTGTGAATGTTCAAAATCAGGACAAGTCCATATATGAACTTTGAACACTGGAGTACTTACTTAGAGGAATCAGCGTTCTCATTCAAGATGGCAGCTCAGAAATAGAAGCAGGAATGGCTTGATTGGTCCTGACATTCTATTATATTTTCTGTCAAGTTGTGTGGATAGAAAATGTTCAAAATAATCTGCCAGAAAGACATATACACACATTAACACACAGATGTCTGGAGATAGCAAGCGTACAACGTACACACACATACACCGAGAATGTGAGAGAGACACACACACATGGAGAGAAAGAGACAGACAGACAGAAAGAAGAGAAGGCGAGAGAGAGAGAGACAGAGAGACAGAGAGACAGAGAGAAAGAGACACAGACAGAAAAAAGAGAAGGCGAGAGAGAGAGAGAGAGAGAGAGAGAGAGAGAGAGAGAGAGAGAGAGAGAGAGAGAGAGAGAGAGAGAGAGAGAGAGAGAGAGAGAGAGAGAGAGAGAGAGCGTGAGAGAAGGTGAACGAGAATCAATTATTGAGCAGAGAATATGTCATTGCAGCCGACATGAAATATTTGAAGTAAAAGAAGTTGTAATGAAGTTTTGAAAGAGGTTTTGTATTAGGCATAAGCTAAACAAGGTTCACCATAGCATAGGTTACCATAGTATAGCATTATATGGTATAGTAACAAGGTTACGTGCGCTCTTTATATCCTTCTGGTGTATAGAATATACGACACGAACACCATTTTTAAACATAAATCTATCAACATTCACATGGGTTATGTGGTCAGTATCACGTCGTATAGTATAGTATAGTATAGTATAGTATAGTATAGTATAGTACAGTACAGTACAGTATAGTATAGTATAGTATAGTATAGTATAGTATAGTATAGTATAGTATAGTATAGTATAGTATAGTATAGTATAGTATAGTATAGTATAGTATAGTATAGTATAGTATAGTATAGTATAGTGCGGTACAGTACACTATAGCAGAATGACACTTTAACACGAATTCTGCTCATTATGCTAAACCCATACTGATATAGGCCAGACTTTGCTCACTGGGTGATGTCACCATCACTTCGGTGACTTTCTCTTCCCAAGAAATTTCCTGGTATTTATTTCAGATGTGATTTATCTGGCAGGACCCAGGTCAATTATCATAATTTGCCTACATATTGCTTTAAGCCGATGGACAGGCGAGCGTCTAGCAATTTATCTAACGCGGCCACCGTATTGCATGTATTGTAATGACATGAGTAAAATACCCTGTTACATTCACTGCGCATTGGGCTTACAGTGCTAGAACCATATTTTTGTGGGTCAATGCGTACTCGTACTCTAGCTATGTACTCATGGTGCACTCATTTCTCTATTGGTGATTTATATACAGGAGCCCTGATCTCATATTGTCTTCCTTTCATATCGGGGCATTTCCAGAAATGGCACCTGGAATGTTACAACTATGTATGAATCAGATAAGACAACACAGGTGATGGATCAGTTGATGAAACGCTAGGCCATTGCCATTTTGGGATCATGTGAAGCACGACGGACAGGAGCAGGCAAAACGTATTCAAGCAGAGGTGAAAAAGTGCTGTTCCCAGGCCATGCATAGAATTAGACCACCCCCACCCCCACCCCTCCCATAGTGGCCCTCATTTTATCCACAAGGACACAGAAAGCACTTGTACAGTGGTTCTCAACCTTTTTTGGCCCATGCCCCCCTTCACCGTATTTTCAGAACGTCATTCCCCTCCCGCCTTTCATATTTCCTATCTAAAAATCCCCCCCCCCCAATCCTGCACAGTATACGTAAACATGGAAGGTAAATTTAATAGCATATATTAAAACAAGTCTAGACATCCACATAAAACATGATTTGTGGGTCTACTTGCTTTATAAAATGAATTTTAGAAGGATAAGACGTACATAACTGTAAAGTATGAAGGGAAAAACAATATCAAGTAATCGGTTCTTGTATTAACGCGATCTTGAAATGGTCTTCATTCACCCTCCCCGCCCACCGGAAACCCTAAAATTCCCCCCTGGGGGGGGGGGGGAATTCCCCCCCGGTTGAGAACCACTGCACTAGTAGCATTGGGAGCAGTGAACTCGAGAATAATAACAGCAGCAATAAGAACAACAACAAATAAAATAAACATGAATGTAATACAATGTGTAATCCAGTTTCACGCACCCACAGATGATAAGGATGAAGCAATTAATGAGAAATTTTATACGAAATTCCAAACAATTGTGAGCGGTCACGTAAATCGAAATGTCAAATCCCTAGTGAGTAACCTAAATGCCATGATAGGATAGAATAACACGGGCTTTGAGGAGTTCATGGGAAACATGGACTTAGGTAATAAAAACAAATGGATAGCTATGGATAGCTATGCTAACCTCTATGCAGAGAATCAATACATATACGCGGAAGCGTTTTTCACATAAAATAATTCACAAAGTAACACGGTTTTCACCTGACGACAAAACAAAAAACCAAATTGACAACATCTGTATCAACAACAAATATACATCTTCTCCACATGACGTGAGAGTATGTAGAGGAGCAGACATATACGCAGATCGTCATCTTCTGATAGGTAAAATGAAATTGAATCTCAAGAGATACATAACATCTCATAAACACATAAATAAAAACAATGTCAGAAAATTACGGAACATTTAACTGTCAGAGTCTCAAATAAATACCATACCCTACAACAGTCAGTAGATGAAATAAGTACGGAAGTATCTTGATAGCATGTTACAAGGATTTGGAGCGAATCATGTTTAGAAGTACTCAGTAGAAGAGATAGAAGAAAGGAGAAGCAAGAAAGCAGATTTAAATAATAGCAAAACCAGCGCTTCGAAAACCATAAAACAGAAGAAAAAAAAATAGGCAGAAGCTAATAAAGAAGGTAAGAAGCAGATAAAGGCTAACAATGTACATACGAAATTTCAAGACTAGTGAAAAGAGACAGCATCGAACGGAAACCTCAGAGACTGTTACAGAATCACAAGGAAGATGGGACGCAGAGGTATTTCCAAGGCACCAGGGTCGGGTTATATAGGCCAAGACCTATTGACGCGTCCTCGTCGAGCGTCTTGGGCAACAGGTCCCTTCGGGGTCCTGGCTGAAGTCAATAGGATCGCCGATTCCTCCGAAGTCGGAGAGTGTCTGCCTGTACGGCGAGGAACCACCAGTCTGCACACCAATAAGCCAGACATGGGACAACGGATACTCACGCAAACCTCAGGTCCTGTATGACATCACACTGATGTTGGACAACAGGATGCCTTCATCCGACATACAGGACTTCGCGTTGGAGCTCAAGCCAACGAACACAAGCAAGCAGCACAAGGAAGATAGCAGGAAAGTAAAGCTACTAAGTGGACAGATCAAAAACAATAATGGGCAAGTTCTCACTAACATTAACGATCAAATAAACATATGGACTGAATACTTTGATGAAGACCTAAATAGACCTGTCTCAGAAGACCCTCAAGGTGTCTAGCCTGCAGAAGAGGAGCTGGATATCAACTGGCATCAAACTATAAAGGTATGGAGAAACTTCTGGCCCAGATGACACCCCAGTAGAGGCTATTAAAAATAACATAAACATCTCAACGGATTTAATGTACAGATTATTTAGCAGATTCTAGGAAACTGAAGAAATACAGTCAGACTGGAGAGTATGATATCTGCTGAATCTGCCAAAGAAAAAAGAACCCACCGGGATGTGAAGATTATAGAGGAATAATATTGCCACCATTTCCTGTGATGATATTTATCAGGATAATTCTGGAGAGATTAGGAGATGCAATTGAGAAACATCTAAGGGGTGGGTATGCATGTCTCCGATCAAATAGATACTACACTGATTAGCTAGTTACACTGCTCATAATAATAGAACAAATTGAACTGAACTCATCACTTTTTATTAGAATTGTGGTAAAACGCATTTGATACCGCTGATAAAACATTTCTTTGAAAACCGATGAGCCATTATGGAATACCACAGACAACCATTAACTTTGTAAAGACAACATATAATGACATACATGAAGGGCAGGGTCTTCGTGATGTTCAAATAACGGAACCATACGAGATAAGAACATAATTTTATAGATCCTTAGTGGGGCAAAAGACACAGATGAAGATGCTCATCCATGACGTCGGAGACAGTAATTTGTGGATTTAAGTTGAGCTAAGAACCGACATAACTGCACTCGGGACATTCCCATACGTGCTCCGTCCCCTCGTTCAACAGCCAGCAAAGAGTCACACTACTAATCGTTCCAACTGCTACCTGATTGAAAGTTCTCCTGGTCTTCCCTCTCAGATTTGAGATTCTACCAGAACCCCTGCCAATCCTCCGCAATCTCATCCTTTCCAAATACGTTTTCTCAATTTGTTCCTCCACCTTCTCCACCTGGTCCCACAAGCACACGACCACCTCTCCATTGTCAATCGGTAATCTAGTACCAAGAGGTGAATTCCCTGCCAGCCTATCAGCCTGTTCATTGCACTTCCGCATGGCCAGGGCAAAAATTGCATCATAATTTGTGGAGAGGCATCGTAGCCCACGATAGCCGGTCAGGCACTGGATGATGATGAGACTGTCAGCGGGTGTTGTGGTCAAATTCACACCGGCCGCATTTACTTCCAACGACATTTCCTGGTGCTTATGTTAACTGGTCTCTGTGGCTAAGGGCTTGCGAACGCGGTTTATGAGATCGTATACCCGGGTTCGAAACACAGCGGTGCTGGTTTTTTCGAAAAAGGTATAGGAGCCAGTCGTTCAGAAAGCAATAGCAAACTACTGAACGTAAATTTTAACAGGAATCACGAACAACGAAAATGATGAGGTTGACTGCTACGTCCTGTGAAGAACATGCAACTTAATTTTTATATGTTAGGCTGAGTAGACCTGGGCGCCCAGGTTAATTTAAAAAAATACTCTCTAATTCGGATTCAAACCCGTGATCACCGGACAGTCAGGCAAGGGTCTAGCCACTACACCACCACAGAACCCACACGACGCGTTCAAATTCCGTAGCTAAACACAACTTATTTAGAAGAGCAAACCTCAAATGGGAACTAGCGACATGAGTGCTGTACACACCCATATTTGCTGATTGAGAACCAGCAATTCACAATACACCCACATTTTGAAGTTGAGAACCAGAAATTCACAATAAACCCAATGTTGCTAGAAGAAAATTAGTAATTCACAATACACCCACAGTTGTTAGAAATGAATTAGAAATTCAGAATACACCCACGATTGTTAGAAGTGAATTAGTAATTTACAATACACCCACTATTGTTAGAAGATGATTATTAATTCACAATCACTGTTGCTAGAAAAGAATTACTAATTCACAATAAACTCAGTATTGAAAGAGGACCATCAATTCATAAAACACCCACTGTTGCTGGAAGAGAACTAGAAATTCACAATACATCTACTGTTGCTGTAAGTGAACCTGCAATGCACAATACACCAACTTTTGCTGGAGAGAACCAGAAAATCACAATATATCAACTGTTGCTGGAAAATAGCCAGATATTCACAATACACACACTGTGGCTGGTTGAGAGCCAGAAATTCACAACACACCCACAGCTGCTGAAAGAGAACCAGAAATTCAAAATACACATACTGATGCTTGTTGAAAACCATAAATTCACAAACATTGATAGTGCTAGTACATTTAATTTCTGGCATTCACGCAGGATGATGACGAAATCCACAATCTTCTAAGAATTACAATGCTGTTCATTCTGAAATGTCTGCAATGTAATTATCCTTACAGGTATGCCTATAATAATATTTATAAAAGCCAATCTCTTGAGAAAATTGCAAAATCCACATGGAATGTCTGCCTTGTAATTATCGTTACAAGACTGCCTATATTAATCTTCATAAGAAGCCAATCTCTTAAGAAATGTTCTACATTCACCTGATCTAGGTAAAATATTACACTTTACAGGGAACAATACACTATCATTAGCTTTGGAGTTGATAACAAGTGCATCATTTTACTTGTATATATTTCTTTATGTTTTTTTTTTAAATGTTGGTTGCATGTTCTTTACAGTACATCGCAATCAACCAATGCACTTTTAGTTGTTTATGATTTTTTGTCAAGTTTAATTTTAGTAGTTTGCCATTGCCTTCTGAACGACTAATATTCATACCATTGTATGTAAGCCAACGCAATGCATGCTTGAAAAGCAACTAATCCTTCCGATTCTCCCCATGCTATGTTTAGAACACGGTATGCGGGATTATGCATTTCATTTGTAACCCCTTTGCCACAGAGCTATAATTGTACAGAACAATCGCAAGTCCGCATGGCCGAATGGGTAAGAACGCATGTTCTTAAACATCCGTTGTGCTGATGCCGAGGTTAGCTGTTCTACACCAGAGAGCTGGACTTAAATATTGACCTGTCGTCTATAACCTGGGGACGTAAATTACAAGTACCTCTGAAGTCGGAGTGGGTTCGCTTGAATGTGAGGGATACTGTTAATAGGGAAAGCTAATTCACACGCAAAATTCAGTCCATCACTACTGTAAATAGTGTGTGTGGACTACCCTTGAGGTCAAAGCCAGCGAGCGCAACAAAAGAAAAAAAATAGACAAATCGGCACTCAGGTGGTGATGTGGTTGATGTTAAATAGATCGCCTTTACTTCCCAAACCATTTCATGGTACCATTCTTAGGCGGGGTTGATCTGGAAGCATAGTTCAATCTGTAACCGTGTTTCTAATATATCTAATACCGACTATGAGTTGAAGGGCTTACAGACACAACTTGAAGTCCCGCATACCGCGTTCTAGACACGCCTTCTGATGATTTGCCAGCAAACTGCCTTGCGTTGGTTTACATAAAATGGTATGACTGCCCGTCATTCAGAAAGCCAGAGTGTAAACTTGCCAAAAAATCACAATAAGAAACAAAACTTCCTTTCACGTCCTGTAAAGGATATGCCGCTAACCCTAATACTGCTGTATTTCCACTGTTGTTATTTTAAAATTTCTTAATATGGCAGCCTTGATAAGCCATATTTGATTAAGCGATGATGTTGTCTATGAGCAGATGACTTTAGTTGTACAGCCTGCCATTCGGTTCACTAGGTGTTTCGCTTTCGTTTGTTGTTGTAGTTTCCATTCGACGAATTCTAACTGATTCCTGGCAGAGTATCTTCGAGTGTTACTGCCTGAAAGACTTAACTTTCAGATTGCGGTGACTATCCCCAGGTATTCATGTCTTGCACGCACGTAATTTTTGAATCGTAGCTGAGAGTATCTGATGTTTCTGCTACCGTTTGTTAGCTGTATATTGGAAATGTCCTTTGGAATGTCATATATTGTCCATGGGAAAGCCATCGCATTCTACACTAAACTCAGATGCATACTTGCCGAAATTAGGTCACATATTATATTATTAAGCTATCTGTTAAAAAGAAAACAGTATTAGTTAGTTAGTTAGTTAGTTAGTTAGTTAGTTAGTTAGTTAGTTAGTTAGTTAGTTAGTCAATAAGTCGAGGTTCCAACTTCATGGCAACAGGTCGTCCCCATTATGCTCCGTTCCTGTGCCAGTGAATATCACACAAAATGCTCACCATGTCCAATGTGAAAAGTGGAACAGACAGGAGTCTCGGAAAGCCAACAGCCCGCACAGGTACGCTGTGCATAATGTCGCCGCCAGATTTCCCACACAAAAGTCACCCACGAAAACCACAGTTCATCGTCGATGGAATCGGCAGTCACCAGAAAGATCTCATAGACCTAGGATTTCTCACATGGCTCGGTCTCTTTCCGCAGGGCGACCCGCCGAAAGCGTCGCATAAAGCACGAACTCCGTAGCTCCAACGCCGACTCACAGGAGTCTCCTGAAAAATGCACTCGTGAACCGATAAGGCAAATCAGTCAATTCAGCAACAGGCAACAGCCATTGTTCCGAACATGCAGGTCACTGTACAAACAAAAGCGGACATGTAAAAGCATCCCACGTGAATATCACAACTCAAAGAGTCGCGCCACGCACTCGCTCAGTAGCAGGGAGACGGAACCATATACTACCAGTCCAACATGAGGAAAATGCGAAATGCAAACAGCAGCCACAAAGATAAATACTCCAGAGGCCGTAGCGGTTCAATGCCTAACCACCATGCTGGGGACCGGAAGACGAAGGTGTTACGGAAGAAGTTCGTAATCCCGTATACCCGTGTTCGAAATAAGGCTACAAGCGATTTGGAAGAAGATCCCGTTGCGTTGGTTTTTACGAAATGGTGGGGTGCCGGTCGTTCAAATAGCAATGGCAAACTACTGAACGTAAAACTTGCCAAGAGATCCATAAATCATGTGCCATGGCGATAGGCGTGGGCGGTCATGTTTTGCCTTCTAACTCGATCACCAGAGTCGTTGATCAGCTCCATGTTCCTGTCTCGACCATGCCACGTGGCCAAGCCATCCAGGTATTTACTTTTCGGTCTTCCCCTTAGTCTCTTCCCATCGATCTTGCCAGTCGTCACCAAGTTCTCCAAGTCATTTCTTCTCATAACATACCCAAATTATTGTGACTGTCTACGTCTAATGTCTCTAATCAGTTTACGATCTTCATTTGTTTCTTGGAGGACTTGTTCATTGGTTTTTCTGATTTGTCTATGGTATTCTTTGCATTTTCCTCAGAAACCACACTTCCACAGCCATCAAATGTTTTCCAGCTTGATTTCTCATTGCCCACGCTTCACATCCATACAAAAGCACAGGTTCTATGTAGCACTTCAACACTCATTTTCTCGTTTCAATTGATATCATTTTATTGATCAGTGTGGTTTTCATCTTGCAAAATGCTACCTTCGCCAAGAGATCACAACAGCAAAAACTGCTGGTGTTGACTGCAAACGTCCTGTAAAAGGATATGCAACTAACTTAACACGTACATATATACACTCAATCTGTCTGTCTGTCTGTCTGTCTGTCTGTCCGTCCGTCCGTCCATCCGTTTGTCCGTCCGTCTGTCTGTATGCCTGCCTGCCTGTCTGTCTGTCTGTCTGTCTGTCTGTCTCTCTCTCTCTCTCTCTCTCTCTCTCTCTATATATATATATATATATATATATATATATACATATATATGTGTGTGTGTGTGTGTGTGCGTTTGTGTGTGTGTATGTGAGTGTGTGTGTGTGTATGATCATTGTGGATCGATTTCGCATTGTTTTGTGTTGTATTTATATTGTTGTGGGCAACGTTCCTACTCTTCCAGCTGTATTTATTACCTTATCTGTTTTATACGCTGTATCCACATTTCTCTTATTATGCATATTTTCTCATATAGTGCGTTCTTTAAATGGCTTAGCCATATATCAAGGCTACCAACTAACAGTATACCACAACAAGCAATGATGTACAGACCAAATGGAACCAGAAGAAGTGACACCCATGTAATCGATGGACAGAGAGAATAACAGAGTCCAAGGGAACCTGAATGTATGAAGCCCATAAACGGGCACTCTCCTGCTGCTTATACTTCACCTCGACACCGCAAAGTACAAGAGCAACAAGATGGGATGAGATGATTAGATGTGTGTTCTTCCTCATTGGAAATGAATTCATTCGGTAATTGTCGATACATCAGTTTTTCCTTTAGCAATGCATCATTTCCTTCAAAATTAAGTTTACGCATCATCTGTAACTTACTTCGCCAGCTTAATTTGTGATGAATTATTTGATCATCACTGTCAAATATATGTAAATTTATTTTCAACGAAGTGAAGCTCTATTTTATCTCTAAGCCTGGTATTGCATAATCGTTAGTGTTGCGTTCGGAGATACAACCCTCGTGTTTTTACATTTAGCGAGGACAGTAGAGACAAACTGTTGATTCCACTGAAATGACTCCCTGATGCCTTCAAAATCAGCTTGGCTGTTGACAAATTAAAATATCTATCAAGGTAATTCAGAATAAACACCTTGTACTTCATATATTATTCATGTGGTTGTTTTCCCTAAGTTATTGTATATTGTATACATTTCCAAGGAGTCGTACATTTGGACTGGTCATTGAAAGAAAACAATTAACACGGGGTTTTCATGGGTCGTCTCTATATGTTAAAGACATCGTGGGTGTCTGGTTTTCTATGTCAGTCTGTTCGTTCATTAGTTTCTTTTGAATATTCTAAATGCTTCGCCTTTCCTGGTCTTCTTCTCTTTAAGGTATTTCGGAATATTCAAAGGAAACTAAAGAATGGGTAGTTTACATATATAAGGTATTTTAATATAATAATTATACTACTACTAATAATAATAATAGTAATAAAATATTCGGTACTCATGTTAGCCTGCGTAGTCTATGACACCTACGTTGATTGATTGATTGATTGATCTAGGAACCGACATCACAGCATTCAATAATAATAATAATAATAATAATAATAATAATAATAATAATACAAGTCAGTCAGTAAAGGACCCTTTTTACCGCCTTTGGGTGCATTGGACATAGGGTTCTAGACCAGTGGCTCTCAACTGGTGGGGAATTCCCTCCAGGGGGAAATTTTAGGGTTTCCAAGGGGGGGGGGGGGGGGGGGGGGGGGGGGATGAAGATTATTTCAAGATCGCGTTAATACAAGAACCGATTACTTGATATTGTTTTTCCCTTCATACTTTACGGTTCTGTATGTCTTACCCTTCTAAAATTCATTTTATAAAGTAAGTAGACCCATAAATCACATTTTATGTGGAAGTCTAGACTTGTTTTAGTATGTGCTTCCATTATTACGTATACTGAGGAGGAGCAAAGGAGGGGGGGGGGGGGGGTGGTTAGGTAGGAAATACGAAAGTGGGGGAATGACATTCTGAAAATATTGTGAAGGGGGGCACGGGCCAAATTTTTAGGTAGGAAATACGAATGGGGGGGGGGGGGGGTGGAGGGGATGACGTTCTGAAAATATGGTGGAGGGAGCACGGGCCCAAAAAAGTTGAGAACCACTGTTCTAGACCAACATTTGTATACTCCAGTCGGCACTCAGTGAGTGACGTGGTATCACACCGCGGCTTTTATTTCCCAACCTATTTCCAGGTATCCAATTTAGGCTGTATTAACATGGGAGCCTAGGTCAATTTAAAAGGAAAAAGAAAACTGATTCTGTCTCATTGCGGATCGAACTCATGACAACCAGGTGAGCGTCGAAACACAACGCTAGCGCAGCTCTCACCAAAAATAATAGTAATACAGGGAGGCCCCAGTTAACGTCGGACTTACGTTCTTGGGAATCGCGAATTTAAGTGAAACGACGTAAAGCGAAACACTATTTCCCATAGAATTAAATGAAATACAGTGAATTATGTAATGTTTATTTTGATGGTTGTTGATATTTATTGGCTAAATAGAGGTGGGTTGGGTGGGGGGGGGGGGGGGGAGAGAGAGGTAGAGTTATTTGGACGTAGAGGCATTAAATTATATCTCTTTTTCTGAGGATGACACTGTAACCTCTTCCTACCGCTTTTCCTGGCTCTTCTCTGCTTGAACCTCACAGCCAGACTACAATCAGCACTCACTGTGCGCTTTGAACTCATAATTATGGGTTGCTACACAATAAAATCCTGGAAAAAAGAGCTGCACAAAATATAAAATGGCGACGTTAACGAAAAACTGACAACTACAACTGAGTAAGGAGACGTCCCACAGCGGTTACACTACGTGGCATTACGTAGTCCCTCTGCAAGTTAGCAAGAGAGCCCAGCATAGCATCACAGGTGACGACATTATGGCGGAACCTAGCGACGTAAAGTGAACTTATGTCCTCTGTGTGACAACGACGTTATAGTGAAACGACGTAAACGGGACGCAGAGGTGTTTCTAAGGCACCAGGGCTGGGTTCTATACTGGCCAAGACCTATTGACCCGTCCTGGGCAACAGGTTCCTTTGGGGTCCTGGCTAAAGTCAGTAGGATCGTTGATTCCTCCGAAGTCGGAGAGTGTCTGCCTGCACGGCGATGAACCACCAGCCTGCACACCAATAAGCCAGACATGGGACAACGGATACTCACGCAAACATAAGGTCCTGTATTACATCACATTGATGTTGGACAACAGGATGTCTTCATTCGACATATAGGACTTCGCGCTGGAGATCACAGCCAGCGAACACAAGCAAGCAAACGACGTAAACAGAAGCGACGTATAGCGTGACCTTTTTTTTTTGTTAAGCATATCCTTTTACAGGACTTAGCTGTCAACACCAGCATCTTTCAGCTGTATGTTGATCTCTTGGCAAGATTACGCTCAGTAGTTTGCCATTGCTTTCTGAGCGGCCGGCTCAGTACCCCGCAAGTCACGAGCGGGGGTCGAACCACCTCAGCTCTCACTCCGCTACGAGACTGCGTGATAAACGGGATTACAGAGAGAAAGTGTTGTAACCCCACAGCCAGAGAGACCGGCATAGCGTGACTTGCTTGTGCTAAATTTCTAAAAGAAGATTCGATCGCGTGACCACCGAACCGACATGCAAGCGACCTGACAACACCGCTACTACGAATGCCAATTGTTTTAACAGAGATTCTGTAATCTTAACGGCTTCCATATATAATTGTTTGCACTGGGATTATATGTTGACAGAATTCCTATTAATTTTCCTATATTAAGGTGATCTCTCCCATTACTAATATAATGCTATTTGTAAAGAACAATTCGTAATTTATTGTATCCAACAATTTCCGTCCTTTAATATTGAACCGTTCTCTCATACCACTAATTGTTTTATCATCCAGGGATTATTTTAATCTGTTTGTGTCTTCGAATTCTATTACATTATTTTCACATATGTTATAATGTTAGATTTTCTGGTTTGTATTTTTGTTCAATAAATTTCAATTCGTGGATGTTTCGTGTAATCTGAAAATCGCTTGTTGTTTTACTAGATTTGTTTTCCAAAATGTAGTATTATTAAATTGCTGTCAATTTCGTGAAGTGCTCTAGATCTGTCAGCCAGTGTGTTTGCCTATCTGTATGGCTATTTATCTGCCTGTATGTCAATCTGCTCTTGGTGTGTCTGTCTGCTGTCTGTCTAGCTACTTGTCTGTCACACACGTAGAAGGTTAGATGGGTTTGCGTGCCCAGTTCTTAACATTTACTTCTTTACATTTGCTTCGAAGTAAAATCCTTACATTTTATTTTTTGTATGTGGTGAATATATTCTGAAAAAGTAAAGAACAAAACAAATGTATCATTTTTAGTTGTAGTCACCACTGCGTTTAATGCAAGTCCTCCAGCTCCGATAAAGTGCTTGGATAGCTGTAGAAAAAAAAAGTATCTACTCTGTGTGCCTGACCCGATAGTGAACATTATGTCACAGAAGTCACGCCATTTTGAAACTTCCTACTCCACTCATACAATTGCTGGATTGGCAGACATGCATCACCATATAGGACTTTCATTTGCCGATGAATTAATATGGATTGCACACCTTCACTGATAAACTAAACAACTGTCAGCAACCTAGTTTATACAGGCATACAGGGATTCTTCATTTGTACCACATGAATATCAACTCGTAGGTGTACAAAGGGTAAAGTCGCTTTATTACGTACTGAATACAATCTGCTCCACGAGCTTACATAAACATTCATATATGCACATCATCACAATCAATACAATCCTGACAATACTAAGTACAATCTCTAACTGTCCTAATCCTAGCTTAAGTCACTACACTACTGTGCCCTGTAAACAACACAGTGGTCAGGGTGAATACATCAACTTGTCTCCTCAACCGTCCAGTCCCGTCTGCCCTAACTTTGCAGCGTTGTCCAGCTGCGGACCTGTGACTCCTCGTGCGTCAGCACTGTTGCGTGCTCTGTTACCTCGCACGCAGTTCAGTAGCCTGTCACTAGTTACTGTGCTAGAGTTAATGCCGTTTACGGGGCTTACCGTGGTTATCGCCTTCTACTCCAACCTGGGAGTAAATCCCTATCATATCCTACCTTGTCCTACTTATGACACGTGCGTGTCCTGTCGGAGAACTGTTTAAGAGTTCTATCTTCTACTTCTGTCCCTTTATTTTCTATTCCCTGATAAGGGATGTTATCTCTATCCTGTGTTAGTCTTATCCCTAACTTCTATCCTTCTATTACTTCTGTCCTCTCATTCAGCTCTTTGACATACTCTCCTCCCGTCTGTGTTGCGTCACCAACTATAGCTTATGGGTGTGACGCAATTGGTTGTCTTAAAAATTAGGTCTGTCTAATTTAATCAAGAGCTGGTTGAGTTTGTTAACTATGTTCTAGGTGTGATAGCGCCAGACCGACGAATTTTGGTTTTAGTCTATCTCGAGTTAAAAACCTGGCCACGCCGGAAACGCCACTTGAAACAAAGACCCGAGGCCATTTTCCTTGTAGCAGCCAGCCACGTCGGTTTGTGCTGGTGAGAGATGTTGGCCCGGCTTGTTGATAGGAACAGAAGTGCTGTTCTGATTGTATTGAGATGGGGGAACAATTCCCTGAAGAGATCTGTAGTCAACTAATGCCTTGGTAAAACTGTAAGTTTTAACTGATTAAGTTGAAAATAAGTAATTAATATAACCATGTTTTAAATCGCAGCACTCGCCATGTTACAGGCTTGAAAAGCGTTTGCGTGGGAAAACCGATGTGTGTGAACAAAGCTGTTAGGCAGAGTGGTAGGAATAAAGAAATATAAATAGATAATATGAATGAATACTATTGAAATGGAATGTTCTATAGAATGATTTAGCGTCCCGAAACCTTTATGAAAACAGGATATTAACAGGCTAGTACATAGAGATGTAAGCAATCAAGCATGGTGGTGTGAAATACGAAGATAGGTCATTAGTGGTGGATTAAATATGGTAAAGATTGAAGTCATGTTATGCCAGCCATGATGGCACAAGATTATTTTGTTGAGAATGTATTTTACATGATTATCCTAGGACATTGTGTTACTAGCCAAATAGGTAGTGATTGATTTCGTGCTATCCCTCTGTAAATGTCCCAAGCTAGAAAAAAAGTGGGAGATTCACCAAGATATATGTATGAGGTGTAAATTGAGATGTATGAGGTCATAAATTATAGTTGATGAGGAGACTGGAGCCATGCATAAAATTGAATGCTTATGAGTAGGGGAAAATAACCATAATATAGGTGTAATATTTATAACATGCGTAAAGCAGAGAAGAGTACTTACACGTTATATGTGGCAATGATGGGTTAATGGTTAAGCTATGCAGTTAGAACATGTAGGTAATAAATAGAAATGTAGGAAATAATGTGTTGAATTGTAGGGACGCCATGCAGATAGCCACTAGGCGTATGAAATAATGCATCTTAATACACGGGGTGCATATCAGCAATCATTGTGTAATCATAACTGCAAATGAAGTGTGGCTTTACTGAGAGAGAACAGGCAGGTGCATCTGGAACTGATATTGGTAAAGGGGTTTCTCATTTAGCAGTGAAGTCTGGTGTCACATCTGTTACCAGAATGCAGTAGTGTTTGTGCTAGTGTATCAAACTGGGAGTTTTATGTGTAGTAAAACAGGGTGTTTGTTGTACCAGGGGAAGGGTGTGATTTATTGCTACGTACCACCTTTCGCAAAGATATATGCACTTGCTATGCGACACGAAGCGTAAGAGAAGAAAATATATAACCGGTGTATCGTAGGAAGAATGATGGGAAATAGAGGGCATAACTGCACATTTGTTGTCCACTCACAGATAATATTACACTGATTGTGTTGGGCCTTGAATAACACTTATTGGTCATTAGTGTGTAATAATGACATAATATATATAGTACACTGTTTATTATATTAGTACTAATGTTCTGTATCCTGCCATGGGCATTGTTGTGCTTGGATCCTGTCTCATATGAATGAGGCACTCTGGCCACTATTTTGTGTACTTTCACTTGGTAATATTGTGTGTTTATTTTATGAATTGTCTTAAGGGTATCAGAGAGATCTTCAATTGAGTTCCTGTGTAATACATGTTTATCTTTATCTTTAACTTTCTGTGAATGTTGTGATTCTTCTATTTGTAAGGTTACATTGTCACATTCTACAAATATGGTTATTCCTGTTTCCTTTACTTTTCATAGTTAAACATGTTTTACCTGTTGGTTATTAATTTATAATATCATGCGGTAATGTGTGTGATGTCATATTGTTGTTGATATCCTTTATCAAAACATGGACATTGCAGGAGCAGTTTGTCCTATATCATATGGCATCCCTCATAAGTTTAGGTATTTAGATGACAGAAGATGGGGGAAAGGTGGTGCATTGGGTATTATGGTTGTAGTGATGGCTATGGTGAGAGTGACCATTTGATGATTGTGATGGTGATTATGATTGTGGTGACTATGTTGAGGCTGATCATGTAGTGTCAGCTAGGATGATTGGGATGATTATGGCTGTGGTGAGAGTGATCATTTGATGATTGTGATGTTTTATGTGGCGATATATGTTATGTGCCTGAGTTGTTGGCGGTGACTTATGTTATAGCCTGTGTCCTGATTGTTGCTGGTGTCATGGTATATTGATGTTGTCTAATTGGTGTACAAAGGTGTGTGTCCTGGTGATGTCATGTTGAATTGCATATCCTATGTCTGCTTGATTGCTGTTGGTGCATTGAACTGTATTTATGTCCTGTATGTACATGTTCAAATGGTGTTGTCCTGTTAGAGTTGTTGTTCACCGGTGTAGCTGAGTTGTGTTCGGTGTTGATTTTGACAAGTTGATTAGTGTTGCTTGTAATATTGGCATTTATGGGGGGTATTGTCAGCCTGTGCTGTTGGGGATGAGAAGTTGTGTTGGACCAGAGACCTGTAGGTAATGACCTCCCTGAACTGAAGACATTCTGTAAGTGAATGCTGGGCTGTATGGGGAGGTGGAGCAGGCTGAGGTTGTTGCATTAGAAGGTGTTCCATCCTAGCAATATCAAGTGTAATCTTTTGACAGCAGTGGCACAACTGGAGAAGACAATAAATTGGATAATTTGATGGAAGACATTTGTTATATGTAGGTTAATTCAAATGTTATATTGCATGTGCTCATTGCTTCATGTGTTTAATATGTTGCCTTTACCATGATAATCATAGATTGTGTTTTCCATTGTTACAGGAGCGGCTGACTAGTTAGTGTCAGCAGGCCTGGGTTCTTGGTGGGATAGTAAATTGTGTCACAACTCTTTGTTTATGTCGTGTCTTGGGGTTTATGTTGTGTAACCTATGTTTTTGTAGTGCCTTATTGTCTGTGCAGTGTTGCTTGTGTCAAGGTTCTTTATTGTGTCAGTCTAACCAGCTATTGCTTGGAGCACCTGTGTTGTGGTACTTGGTGTACCCTGTTGTCTTAAGTGGTGTTGATTGGTTGGGGGTTACCCACCGTTGTTGTTTGATATATACAGTTGTCTGTTGTATCTGTTATTGCAATGTGTTATCAAACATGTTCAGCTAGAGGAGATAAATAAAGAGCTATTTTTGTACTGTTTTTGATTTGTTTGTTTGTCTCTTTTAGTTTTTACAACCACTAATTCTACCACAATCTAACACCTTAATTCATCGCTTGGGCTCAAACATGGTGTTTCCTGTGTGAACATCTATAAAATAGTTTCTGCCTCTGTCTGAGATCTCGTATATCTTCTCATCTAATTACTATCCTCTTTTTTTGTCGGTTGAGGCGGTGTGAGGTTCTCTCTCTTTTCACTATTTTTCTTCTTTGGCCGTAACGAAGTCAGAACTACTCTTTACCTCTTAGCACCGTAGTGAAGGAAGCATCAGTCTTTATGATTGTCTCCCTTTGTCTTTTACCATCGACTACAAAATGGCGACCCCGACGAGATATAGTGGCAGCCTTTGAATTGTTCTGTTAGGATTGTTTTAGTATCTAGTGATTGTTTTGTGTGATAGGTCAGTGTTTATGTTTGTGGTGTCCATTGTCTTTGAGTTGTGACATTAGAACCCAGGTTTGCTGCTGAGATCCCCCGGGCATTCCTGCACAAGAGAGGAGTCCCCTGTATGGTGAGTGGGCTCAGATAAATTGCCTCCTAGTACACTTTCACTGTATCCTATCCAGAGCCAGGATGGCTCTGTCTTCAACGTTAGGGACCGTAGTTCCCCTCCCAGTTGGTGCCCCTGACGTCACAGGGCCCACTGGTGAAGTCAGGTACATAGTTGCACCTGTGAAGATAGAAGTTCCTTGTTTTGGCCAGAAAGGTGGGCCAACTGTTGAGAAGTATGTGAGGAAGGTGAGATCTGCATGGAGGGCTGGTGCGGTGTGCGATGAAGATAAAGTGGACATTATTTGTGAAAGTGTTGCTCCCAGTGTGTGGGCGGAACTTGAACTTAGGTCAGCTTGTAATGACCCTGAGGAGATGCTGCAGACCATTCAGCAGGTATATGGAGAGCAGCGCAGCATGGTGGAGCTTGGCTGCAGGCTTTCTTCAAGTAACACAAGATGCAGAGGAATCCATCATGGATTTCTCTCACCGGGTCCACAAAGCCTTTCGTTTGGTGCTGGAAGCACAAAGAAAGAGGGGCATGGTTGCTTGGGATCCAGTGATCCTAAGAGACTGGTTTGTTGCAAAACTACATAATGTTCTCAGCAGGAGAATGGCAGAGGAGAGAATATCGCAAGACCCTTCAGTGACTTTCCTCTGTGTTAGAGACTTGGCCATGCGGTGGGCTGGTGTGTTAGCTCCAGAAGTCTGTGCATACCAATATGTCAAACCTCAAGATTACAGCTCAGAGAGGTGGCCTAATGCCAGTGGTGAGTGTCAATGGATCCAGCATGATGATGTGGTGGTAGAGGAGCTTCAAGCTGAGCTAGGTCGGATGAGAGCCTTAGCTGATTCGTTGCTGCAGCCCAAGGTACGACGCAAGAGGTGCAATGTTTGTAGAAGCCGCACCCACCTCCAGAACAGGTGTCCGAAGAGAGGGGTTAGTTGTTTTCAGAACCCCTCTAGAGTGATTTGTAGTGAAATGTTTGCAAGCGTAAGCCACCGAGACCGACAGGGCCTTAAGCGACAACAGAGTCCGCCCCAGGTTGATCCTTCTAAAGGATCAGCCCCAGCAGTTCAGGTGGGTGCAGTGTCAACTTCTGGTAGCCGGATGGTTATGTGTGGCAACCAGAGACATTCTTTCGCAGGAAGAGACGGAGGAGGAGGGACGAGGGAAGTCTCCTGGTGTCAGTGTGGTCGACCAGTTAGGTGTTAGAAATGTGACAGGTGGACCGTGTATTGTGACTGGTGTGAGGCAAAATTTTCTGCATACCGATATGTCAATTCGTGACTTTGTGCAAAAGGGGATTGTGAAAGACCACCAGCAAGAACTTTTGCCCGTTAGACATGGTTGTGAAAGATAGAACTGTTTTCATCTGTTTAGGAAATCAGTCTTTTGGATTGACAGCCTTAGTGTAGTTAGATAATTAGCAGTTATGTTTTGCTGTTTTTATGTATTATGATTGCAGGTAGATGGTGTCATGTGATGACATGTTTTTCTTTTAGAGTGCAAGAAATGGGTGGCTCTTTAGGTGATGTGGTGCTGCCATTACCATCATATCCAGTTGGGAATCAAACTGCAGGTTTCATGTATGGTGTAAACATATTTGATTTTAGGGTAGGTTTTTACAGGAAATCTCAACTGACTGGATGCTGGTGTGGGATATTGAGATAAGTTTTGTTGACCCTGTATGGGGTGTTCCTTTGTGTTTATATCCAGGTTATAGGTGACATCTTGATAACCATTAGCGTATGGAAATCAGTGAGGTTTTTTTTTTTAGCTGTTGACATGATTATTGAGTTTGGGTGCATGTCTAAGTATATATTTATGAGTTTATCCCCATGTAATAACTGCTTTTGTTATTTTGATGACTGTTTATGTGTAAATGTCATTAATTGCTCGCTTGATGACTGATTTTTATTTTTGTGGTCACTGAAAAGGAATTAATTTTTTGGGGGGACTTGGCATTATTGTTAGAGAGATAGTTAGGGTGAGGATATAAAATAGTCTAGTCTTTTGTCGGGACGACAAAAAAAATTAAGGGGTTGGATATGTGATAGCGCCAGACCAACGAATTTTGGTTTTAGTCTATCTCGAGTTAAAAACCTGGCCACGCCGGAAACGCCACTTGAAACAAAGACCCGAGGCCATTTTCCTTGTAGCAGCCAGCCACGTCGGTTTGTGCTGGTGAGAGATGTTGGCCCGGCTTGTTGATAGGAACAGAAATGCAGTTCTGATTGTATTGAGATGGGGGAACAATTCCCTGAAGAGATCTGTAGTCAACTAATGCCTTGGTAAAACTGTAAGTTTTAACTGATTAAGTTGAAAATAAGTAATTAATATAACCATGTTTTAAATCGCAGCACACGCCATGTTACAGGCTTGAAAAGCGTTTGCGTGGGAAAACCGATGTGTGTGAACAAAGCTGTTAGGCAGAGTGGTAGGAACAAAGAAATATAAATAGATAATATGAATGAATACTATTGAAATGGAATGTTCTATAGAATGATTTAGCGTCCCGAAACCTTTATGAAAACAGGATATTAACAGGCTAGTACATAGAGATGTAAGCAATCAAGCATGGTGGTGTGAAATACGAAGATAGGTCATTAGTGGTGATTAAATATGGTAAAGATTGAAGTCATGTTATGCCAGCCATGATGGCACAAGATTATTTTGTTGAGAATGTATTTTACATGATTATCCTAGGACATTGTGTTACTGGCCAAATAGGTAGTGATTGATTTCGTGCTATCCCTCTGTAAATGTCCCAAGCTAGAAAAAAAGTGGGAGATTCACCAAGATATATGTATGAGGTGTAAATTGAGATGTATGAGGTCATAAATTATAGTTGATGAGGAGACTGGAGCCATGCATAAAATTGAATGCTTATGAGTAGGGGAAAATAACCATAATATAGGTGTAATATTTATAACATGCGTAAAGCAGAGAAGAGTACTTACACTGTTATATGTGGCAATGATGGGTTAATGGTTAAGCTAAGCAGTTAGAACATGTAGGTAATAAATAGAAATGTAGGAAATAATGTGTTGAATTATAGGGACGCCATGCAGATAGCCACTAGGCGTATGAAATAATGCATCTTAATACGTGGGGTGCGTATCAGCAATCATTGTGTAATCGTAACTGCAAATGAAGTGTGGCTTTACTGAGAGAGAACAGGCAGGTGCATCTGGAACTGATATTGGTAAAGGGGTTTCTCATTTAGCAGTGAAGTCTGGTGTCACATCTGTTACCAGAATGCAGTAGTGTTTGTGCTAGTGTATCAAACTGGGAGTTTTATGTGTAGTAAAACACGGTGTTTGTTGTACCAGGGGAAGGGTGTGATTTATTGCTACGTACCACCTTTCGCAAAGATATATGCACTTGCTATGCGACACGAAGCGTAAGAGAAGAAAATTATAACCGGTGTATCGTAGGAAGAATGATGGGAAATAGAGGGCATAACTGCACATTTGTTGTCCACTCACAGATAATATTACACTGATTGTGTTGGGCCTTGAATAACACTTATTGGTCATTAGTGTGTAATAATGACATAATATATATAGTACACTGTTTATTATATTAGTACTAATGTTCTGTATCCTGCCATGGGCATTGTTGTGCTTGGATCCTGTCTCATATGAATGAGGCACTCTGGCCACTATTTTGTGTACTTTCACTTGGTAATATTGTGTGTTTATTTTATGAATTGTCTTAAGGGTATCAGAGAGATCTTCAATTGAGTTCCTGTGTAATACATGTTTATCTTTATCTTTAACTTTCTGTGAATGTTGTGATTCTTTGTAAGGTTACATTGTCACATTCTACAAATATGGTTATTCCTGTTTCCTTTACTTTTCATAGTTAAACATGTTTTACCTGTTGGTTATTAATTTATAATATCATGCGGTAATGTGTGTGATGTCATATTTATCAAAACATGGACATTGCAGGAGCAGTTTGTCCTATATCATATGGCATCCCTCATAAGTTTAGGTATTTAGATGACAGAAGATGGGGGAAAGGTGGTGCATTGGGTATTATGGTTGTAGTGATGGCTATTGTGAGAGTGACCATTTGATGATTGTGATGGTGATTATGATTGTGGTGACTATGTTGAGGCTGATCATGTAGTGTCAGCTAGGATGATTGGGATGATTATGGCTATGGTGAGAGTGATCATTTGATGATTGTGATGTTTTATGTGGCGATGTATGTTATGTGCCTGAGTTGTTGGCGGTGACTTATGTTATAGCCTGTGTCCTGATTGTTGCTGGTGTCATGGTATATTGATGTTGTCTAGTTGGTGTACAAAGGTGTGTGTCCTTGTGATGTCATGTTGAATTGCATATCCTATGTCTGCTTGATTGCTGTTGGTGCATTGAACTGTATTTATGTCCTGTATGTACATGTTCAAATGGTGTTGTCCATTTAGAGTTGTTGTACACCGGTGTAGCTGAGTTGTGTTCGGTGTTGATTTTGACAAGTTGATTAGTGTTGCTGTGTAATATTGGCATTTATGGGGGGTATTGTCAGCCTGTGCTGTTGGGGATGAGAAGTTGTGTTGGACCAGAGACCTGTAGGTAATGACCTCCCTGAACTGAAGACATTCTGTAAGTGAATGCTGGGCTGTATGGGGAGGTGGAGCAGGCTGAGGTTGTTGCATTAGAAGGTGTTCCATCCTAGCAATATCAAGTGTAATCTTATGACAGCAGTGGCACAACTGGAGAAGACAATAAAGTGGATAATTTGATGGAAGACATTTGTTATATGTAGGTTAATTCAAATGTTATATTGCATGTGCTCATTGCTTCATGTGTTTAATATGTTGCCTTTACCATGATAATCATAGATTGTGTTTTCCATTGTTACAGGAGCGGCTGACTAGTTAGTGTCAGCAGGCCTGGGTTCTTGGTGGGATAGTAAATTGTGTCACAACTCTTGTTTATGTCGCGTCTTGGGGTTTATGTTGTGTAACCTATGTTTTTGTAGTGCCTTATTGTCTGTGCAGTGTTGCTTGTGTCAAGGTTCTTTATTGTGTCAGTCTAACCAGCTATTGCTTGGAGCACCTGTGTTGTGGTACTTGGTGTACCCTGTTGTCTTAAGTGGTGTTGATTGGTTGGGGGTTACCCACCGTTGTTGTTTGATATATACAGTTGTCTGTTGTATCTGTTATTGCAATGTGTTATCAAACATGTTCAGCTAGAGGAGATAAATAAAGAGCTATTTTTGTACTGTTTTTTATTTGTTTGTTTGTCTCTTTTAATTTTTACAACCACTAATTCTACCACAATCTAATACCTTAATTCATCCCTTGGGCTCAAACATGGTGTTTCCTGTGTGAACATCTATAAAATAGTTTCTGCCTCTGTCTGAGATCTCGTATATCTTCTCATCTAATTACTATCCTCTTTTTTTGTCGGTTGAGGCGGTGTGAGGTTCTCTCTCTTTTCACTATTTTTCTTCTTTGGCCGTAACGAAGTCAGAACTACTCTTTACCTCTTAGCACCGTAGTGAAGGAAGCATCAGTCTTTATGATTGTCTCCCTTTGTCTTTTACCATCGACTACATAGGTATAATGACTGACTTCTACTGTCTGATGTCACACTGTTGTATGAATACACTTATTGTTGATTACCACAACACAACTGTATTGTTGGCCAGAGCCACTGCTCCTTTACCATTATACTTCTGGGAGTTGTTCAAACCAAAGCCCGTTGTCTTAAAGACCTGCTTTTCAAATTGCCAATAAACTGACAACCCGTACAAATTGTCCCTGTTATGGGTACAATACATGAGTAGAGTAAAATTCATGACTCCCATATAATGTTACTCCTACTCGTTTACATGCTGTGTGCGCTAATGTTCACCTACCTAACTCCCGTTTGTGAATACTTATTTCAATGTTATATCAGAGTTTCGCAAGTCTGTAATGTCCCCTGTTCAGAGTTAAGCTCCCTTCCAATCAATGCTGTCTGCATTTTTATCTGAAAGTATTCCGGTTTGTTTGCGTGTTTGTTTATAGTTAATGTATGTTTAAATTACAAACATGTGTGTAAGTCTATAATTTAGTTGAGTGTTATTTTTCAAGTGCCATAGAACGGCTTATTGCAGTCATAAATGAGTGCGTATGCCTGATTCATGACTGCTTAGCCGGTTTAGGACGCTTAAAATATGTTTCCTTACCTGCAATGTATTTATGGCAATCACACACACACAAATAGACAACACGTGTGTTACACAAATGGAACAAAAGACGAATTACAAATACTCGTGTTGTGCGGAAAAACCTCGCACTAATGTTTCGCTCATCTGTATTTAATCCAGTCACTCAATTTCTTTTTCTCTCCTTTCACTCACACATTCACTCCACATTAGTTTAATAAAGCATTATGTTATTAAAATACTGTCATGAAAAAGAAATTCAATGAAAAAATATTTTTACATAAATTTGGGCTCAGTTTACAGAGTTGTAGAGCCGCATGACTGTGCTATCTTTTCAGGGATATTCTACGCGCTGATCCTGGGTTGTGTCTGTATGTTGACCTACTCCTGTGTTGAATATATAATAAAGTGACGGCATAGACAGTTTATGATGTGTCTGTCCGTTTTGATTTGTAATGACACAGTTTTCTGCACGCTTTAGTTTAAGGCGACACACATCTATGAGCACTATCGTGTCTATAACACACCCGTCTGGACACGACGTCAGAGGGTCTGCTCAGAGTGTCAGCAAGTAAGTTCATTTTCCCATAATGTGCTTGATGGTAAAAGAGTAGTTTTGGAGTATAAGAGACCATATGTAAATGCGGTTGTTTCTGTGGACTCCTGACTCCATGACGGTGAGTGGGGAGTTGTCTGTTTCGATGACAAAGTGTGTACCTGCCAAAAATCTATGAAGTTTACGGACACAGTAAATGATACTTAACGCTTCCACTTCAGAGACTCCGTACTTAGCCTCCGTTGGTGTGATCTTCCGGCTTACGTAGATGATCGGGTGGAAAATTCCATCATAATGTTGGCCTAGTACGCCGGCAATGGATACAGCACTCGTGTCTGTCCTAAGAAAATATGGGAGGTTCGGGTTAGGTAAGCGTAATATTGGCACATCACTTAACATATGTTTAAGTTTTGATAACGCGTTTATTAACTCAGCATCTTTTACATCAATTTTTACAGACGCCTTTAACAAATTTGAAAAAATGCTGGTAATTTCAGCTAAATTTGGGATGAACTTGTTATAGTAGTTCACCAGACCAAGTAAACTCCTCACTTGCTTCTTGGTGGTCGGCATGGTGAGGTTTAAAATCTTGGTAACAATTTTGTTATTAGTTTTCAGTTGGCCTTTTGTGATGGTATAGCCAAGGAAGTCAATTTCTTCCAGTCCCAACTCCACTTTTGTTGGTTTCACTGTAAGACCGAATAGTTTTATTCTCTCGAAGACATGTCTTAGTTTCTGTAGATGTGTGGTCCAGTCTGCGGTATGAATACATATGTCGTCTATATATGTCTCAGTATTCGTCACTCCATGCAATAGATCCCTAGTAAGGCGAACAAATGTGGCGGGCGCATTCCGACGGCCAAAAGGAAGAAATCGCCACTCATAAAGACCTAGAGGTGTTGAAAATGCAGTGAAATGAATAGAATTTTTGTTCATCGGGACCTGCCAATATCCTTTCGTTAGGTCAAGTTTAGATAAGATCGTAGATGTTGACATGTTTAAGATGAGATCTTCGCAAGAAGGGATAGGTTCTGCGTCTTTGTGACACTATTTAATTTTCTATAATCCACGCAGAGACGGATGGTGGAATCCTTCTTTTTTTACCAGGACAATAGGAAAAGAATATTCCGACTGAGACTTTTGAATTATTCCACTCGCTTCAAGATCAAGAATTTCCTTGTCGAGATTTTGTCTATATAATTTAAAGGGATGGAATAAGGTCGGCATTTTATAGGAGTGTAGTCAGATAGAAGAATGGAGTGTTCGATTCTGTCAGTCCTAGCTGGAATGTCAGAAAAAATTTCTTTGTACTCAGTTACTAATGTTATTTTCTGCTGTTTCTGCTCGTCTGTGAGTTTTAGTTCTATATGTATACTGTCAATTGTCGCTGTCATGTCCACTGTTGGAACAGGTAGTTCCAGGTCATCGTCTTCTGTTTGGTTAAGTACTGTGGTGGTACTAAGTGCGTGTTCTGTTTGCTGACTAAGTGTGGTTGCGCTGACGTCGTCTTTTGTCAGACTAATTAGTGTAGTTGAGTTATGTTCGTCTGTCGTCCGATTGATTGGTGTAGATGCATCCTGTTTGTCTGTCATCTGTTCTTCTCGTCTTGAAAAATACGGTTTCAGCATGTTGATATGGAATATCTTTAATTTTCGGTTTATCGATATTTCATAGTCGACATCTGATATCTTTCGCACCACTTTGAATGGCCCTTGCCACGATGTTAATAGTAAGTTACGTTTATCTGGCAATAGAAGTAGTACCTCTTGTTCTGGTTCGAGGTGTAAGGTTTTGGCACCTTTGTTTACGTAATGGCGGTAGATCTGTCCTTTTCTCTCCAAAGATGATTTAGCTATTACACACGCTTTCATGATTTTGTTGCGTGTTTCCGTCACCATTTCATAAGGTGATACTAGTGTTGGATTATCTGAGGTGTTAGTAATTAACTGATGGTAAATCGTGAGGGGTCCACGCGGGTTAGCCCCGTATACTAACTCGAATGGGGAGAAACCCGTACTTGAGTGCGGAATTTCTCGGTAGGCGAACAGCACTGTTGGTAACAGTGTATCCCAATCAGATGGGTTCTCTGCTGTCACCTTAGCCAGCATGTGTTTTAAATCCCCATTAATTTTCTCTAGGATTCCATTGCTGGCTGGGTGGTATGCCGTGGTGAAATGTTGCTTAATCCCTGGCAATTTGGTAATAGCTTGCGTCGCAGCTGATATGAATTGCGTTCCCCGATCCGATAAGATAGTACGAGGGAATCCGAATCGGGAAAACAGGTGCAAAAAGACATTGGCTACATCTTTGGAGGTGATATATTTCAGGGCCACCGCCTCTACCCACCTTAAACAGATATCTACCAGAGTTAAAATAAAACGGTTTCCTTTGCTCGACACCTGATTTAGGGGTCCAACAATATCTACCGCTACACTTTCAAAAGGTCTAGAGGCTAATGTTGACGGTTGGACCTCTGCTGTTACATGCTTTCCCTTTCTTACCAACTGTTGACAAATGGTACACGAACGACAAAAAGTTTTAATATCACTACAAAATTTCGCCCAGTAAAAATGGGCTAGAATTCTGGCTCTAATCTTATCGTAGCCTAAATGTCCAGCAAACGGCGAGTCGTGTGCACTTTTTAACACGGTTTGTCGGTGTTTTACAGGTAGCATTGTGTGCTGAATGTCATGGTTATTTGTGGTATTATTTCTCATGAGGATACCATTATGAAGTTTAAAATACCATGACGCGTTTTTGGTCACTTTTGGTTTCTCTCCCAGAAACTTTAAATAGGGTGAGATAGTTGGTTAGGCGCGTTGCGCCTCTATAAAATTTTGTCTGGTGGTGTTACTTATCGTACCACTAGGTGTTACTAGTTGTAGCATTTCTTCCTGAAGGTCGTCTTGTTGTTTCTGACCTGGTCACCGCATTAGCCTTATTGGTTTCTCACCAGGCTAATAGTTCTTTTGCGGTCCATAATAATCCCGTTACACCACGATAACTAGTTTTCAAATAATAATGCCGTTGGTAGGTTTAAGGCCCACTTCTGACACCATAATAATCCCGCCTGTCAGCAACCTAGTTTATACAGGCATACAGGGATTCTTCATTTGTAACGCACGAATATCAACTCGTAGGTGTACAAAGGGTAAAGTCGCTTTATTACGTACTGAATACAATCTGCTCCACGAGCTTACATAAACATTCATATATGCACATCATCACAATCAATACAATCCTGACAATACTAAGTACAATCTCTAACTGTCCTAATCCTAGCTTAAGTCACTACACTACTGTGCCCTGTAAACCACACAGTGGTCAGGGTGAATACATCAACTTGTCTCCTCAACCGTCCAGTCCCGTCCCCCTAACTTTGCAGCGTTGTCCAGCTGCGGACCTGTGACTCCTCGTGCGTCAGCACTGTTGCGTGCTCTGTTACCTCGCACGCAGTTCAGTAGCCTGTCACTAGTTACTGTGCTATAGTTAATGCCGTTTACGGGGCTTACCGTGGTTATCGCCTTCTACTCCAACCTGGGAGTAAATCCCTATCATGTCCTACCTTGTCCTACTTATGACACGTGCGTGTCCTGTCGGAGAACTGTTTAAGAGTTATATCTTCTACTTCTGTCCCTTTATTCTCTATTCCCTGTTAAGGGATGTTATCTCTATCCTGTCTTAGTCTTATCCCTAACTTCTATCCTTCTATTACTTCTGTCCTCTCATTCAGTTCTTTGACAACAACCAAAACAAAAAGGATAACAAAACATTGCTCCTCTTTGGGGCATGTCCTCATGACGGCACCGTGCTCATCTGTATTGTGATGCCACATGCTTAACACTCTTGACAATCTTAACAACAATATTGACAGGTTTTATGTCAATGGCATGGTCATTGTAATTTCTATCACACTGTTAACGTTTTCACCTGAAGCCCCCTCGTAACATAATCTCCTTCGTTCGTTCGTCCTCTCTATTTGTCTGTCTTTCTTTCTGTCTGTTTGAATGTCTATCTAAATTATGTTCCAAATTGTATATTATTTTAATCTGCAGGTCTCTCGCTATTCCATTTGCCTTGTGGGTTCTAGACATGAGGAAGTCTTTGTACTGTTCTCAGGTGCTCTCTTGTGTATGAACTATCAATCGCCAGCGTATATTCCTTACCTCTTGGTTGACTGGAATTGGTCAAGTTCTCTCAAAGAGCTCCAGACTGATTATGTTGCCATACTATTTTATTCCCAGCCGGTCGCTCTGGCCGAGGGGTTACAACACTTTCTCCGTAATCCCGTTTAGCACGGAGAGTCTCGTAGCGGGCGTGAGCTGGGAGCGGTTCGACCCCCGCTGGTGACTTGCGGGATAACTGAGCCTGCCGCTCAGAAAGCAATGGCAAACTACTGAGCGTAATCTTGCCAAGAAATCAACAGACAGCTTAAAGATGCTGCTGTTGACAGCGATGTCCTGTAAAGGTTATGCGAATAAAAAATAAAAATTATTCCCACTCTTCTGCGCAGGTATCAAATAACCGATTCACTGCCGAAGGATAATATATCGCCATATAAGACCTGCAATTTAATAGGATGACGATATATCGCCATATTTGTGTCATTGTGTTATTTGTTTTTTTCTCGTGGTATCTTCCGCAATTTCCATGCTCTGTGAAGGGAAATTGACATTATAATACTTGCTCATTTGATTGTGCGCCATGTTTGGTCCAAACCTACTTTTTGCTTGGCAGTGAGCCAGTTGATAAGTGGTTTTATTAATAATTCTTTTAATCGTTCTCCATGTGTCTGACCCATACAATTATCAATTTAACATTCCAGTTAATCGTTCTAAGTTTGGTGATGTTGATTTGCATACATTTACTAGTTCATTGAAAGCTCATCTTGTCTTTATTATTCTTATTTTAATATCTCTATCTTTCTCCCTCGTTTTTGTCTATATTTCAGCCATTCCTTATTCCCAACGATGGTTAAGCAGGAATAACCTAACATTGTACAGATCACCAACTGCGCTGGTTCATTATAAGCATTATTGAGGACGAGGACCCGGTGAGTGGACGCACAATCGTTTACCATTGTGATCTAACACAAAAAGTGGATTGAGTAAACAAACAAAGGGGTTGGGTAAACAAATAAAGTGTAGAAAGTGCAGTACCCATGGAGTGTTTTAATGCTGATAGGCGAAAGGTATTAGCCCAACAATGAATTCTGTAGCGTTGATAGCTCTTCTGGATACATTATTCTCGGGTGTGAGAATTACTGCCGAATGAGGTCAATGAGACCGATTTAATTGGGCATTTGTGAATTGCAGCATTTTTACACGGGTATATATTGCTGTTTGTGGTCAATAAATGCTGTTCAACTGATTTGTTTCATTTCTACAATATGCTTATCTCGTTTTCTGAACTTTGTATATATGTTCTTGGTTTATGCCTATGAACTGTTGTCAGGTCTTAGTCAGATATGACTGAGCAACCCTATGACAGTAGACGGTACTACCTACTTTCAGTTAGCGCTGAATGTTGGGCGGCGCTTACCACATCCGACATCCCACATCGTGCTAACGGCTTCGGGCAGAGGAGCGCAGTTGGGAGGGTACAAGCCTTATCCTGTTGCGAAGAAATGTAACCTAATGACAAAATATCATGGCAGAGCAGACCAGGCCCTAAGCCTTGGTTGGCAGCTGATCTAAGGATCGAAGCTCCGACAGGCGGATAGTTAGAGTATTGCTTTGCTGATCCGGGAGCTTCTGCAGTTTGTCTGGTTCCAGATGTATTGTTGTTCCCTTTCCTCTGGAGTGAACTAGGCAGGCCGAGAGAGGGATCGTGCTGTATAGGCAACACATTGTCTCTATTATTTTAGCCCAGGCTTTGTGTTATGAAGAAGTATGACCCCATCCCTGGTCTTACCGTCATGGGGTGTAGTTATTGTGCCTTTTTTATAGCACAATGTAACAAACTATCGTCTGTCAAGATGGCTAGGTGCCAATGATACCAATGAAATGTTGTCCTTCAAGAAAAAAAAATAAAGATCGTAAACTGATTAGAGACATTAGACGTAGATAGTCAAAATTATTTGGACATGTTATGAGAAGAAATGAATTGGAGAACTTGGTGACAACTGGCATGATCGAAGGAAAGATACCAAGGGGAAGACCGGGAAGTAAATACCTGGATGGCTTAGCAACGTGACATGGTCGAGACAGGAACACAGGTCTGATACACGACTCTGATGATCGAGTGAGATAGCAAAACATGACCGCCCACGCTTATCGTCATGGCACATGATGGATGGAACGTAACCTGCGCTAGAATCGGTAGTGGTTCTCGCCACCTTGGTAACTTACGGGTCGCTCAGAAAGCAATGGCAAACTACTGAGCGTAATCTTGCCTAGTACATCAACAGCAGCTGAAAAATGTTGATGTTGACTGTAACGTCCTGTAAGGAATATGCAAAAAAAAAAATATTAAAACAAGAAGTATGTCAAGCATTGGTGAGATTTTAAAGTGATTAAACCTACTCACAACTTTCTCCGTAATCTCGTATACTCTCGTAAGTAACGTGACGTTGCGCGAAAATTGGTAGCGGTTCTCTCCGCGTCGGTAACTTACGGGGTATTTGAGCCGGTCGCTCAGAAAGAAATAGCAAACTACTGAGCGTAATCTTGCCAAGAAGTCAACAATCAGCTGAAAGATGCTGATGTTGACAGCGATGTCCTGTAAAGGATATGCAAAAACCTACTCGCCAGAAATCCTCTTCTTCTTTCGTTCGCTTGAAATATGTCTATAAATGCTGTCTCTTGTATGAATTGAACTGTTCGCCAGAAATGAATAATTATAGCATCGCTTAATCTTAATTCCATTTGTCATGTAATATGTAATGACAGAGTGACACTCTCAAGTACATTTTATTTAGAGGAGATGTAAACAACAACAGATTATCAAACATGCTTAAAATGTATCGAACGTATATCCCGTAAATTAAATTATTGTAACATAAATATCAAACAAGTTTGTCTGTTTAAGATAACACATTATAATCCTATACATCCCTTATATTAAGTTTTTGAAGTTAAGAAGGTTAAATGGTTTGGACAAATTTTCATTGTATTTAAATGTTTTGTTTAATAATCATCATCATGTGCCATACCGATAAGCGTGGGCGGTAATGTTTCGTCATCTCTCTAGGTCACCACAGTAATAAATCAGCTCAATGTTACTGTCTTGATCATGCCACGTGGCCATGCCATCCAGGTATTTACTTCTCTGCCCGCCCTTTGTTCTCTTCCTCTCGATCTTGCCTGGTGTCACTAAGTTGAATGTCTACGTTTAATATATCTAATCGGTTTACGATTTTCATTTGTTTCTTGTAGGACTTGGTCATTAGTTTTCTGCCTATCCATGGTATTCTTTGTATTTTGCTCATAAACCACATTTACACAGCATCAGATGTTTTTCAACCTATTTGCTCATTTGTCCACGCTTCACATCCATACAAAAGCACAAGTGCTATGTAACACCTCAACACTCTTTTTCTCGTTGCAAATGACATTTGTTTATTGGTCACTATGTCTTCGATCTTGCAAAAGACTACCTTCGCAATTCGTGTACTAATATCTTCAAGACATCTCCCATCAGATGTGTTGAGTGTTCCGAGATAATTGTACCGATTCACTTGCTTAAGAATATTCCTATTTACTTGTATATTACATTGTTTTGTTTGATACCGGTTTAATATCACTAATCGGTGAAAAGGTGACGGGGAATTCCACTGGCTGAGTGATATTGATCAGACAAAATGTCCTTATATAGATTACTGAGATCGAGGCTTCTAACACTATTTGTCGTGAACGTTTCTGACCTGTGAAGAAGAATCGACGGAATTGCATACACAATTAGTGCAAAAGGAGTGGAAATGGGTGGATGATTATTGTCCTATTTGCTAGAAATGCCGATTTACCTTTACGGTGTAAACTTCTGACCCTGAAAATGTTCTTTCAAGGCTCAAAACACGCGAAAGTCCTGCGGCGCCAAGTCTGGAATCTATGCTGGGTGATTCAATACCTCACATTCCTTAGCACGCAGAGTATCCACTGAATGCGAGGTCGTATGAGGGCGGGCGTTGTCGTTGAACAATAATACACTTTTTGAGAGAAGTCCTAGTCGTTTCGATCGTATCGCCAGGTTATCACGCCAATTGTTCCAGACTTCAAGAGCTGAAACGTAGACGATTAGTCAAGAGATATACCACCATGCAACAAACCAAAGTATATCAGGAACCTCGCCGGTGCTACGGAGTTCATGCACTGAGCTGAGATTCTCCGGACTCAGGCTTGAGTTAGGAGTAGAACGGACCACTTATGGGTTACACCCGTGTGCCGTGATGTTGATCCGTCGACTAAACTAAACTAAACTAAACATAGTGTAACAGGATCTAATCTTTGACATGTGACGCGATTTATTGTTTAACAGGACTCTCAGTCTTTGACATGTGAAACGATGTTACATCCAATAAGCATCGCACGCTGCGTACATTTGAACCAGTTTGCCATTTAGCTGACACTTAAAAGGTGCACGTAGTAATGTGGCTTTACAGAATACAATTACGGAAAACTTAGTACTCTTAGGAATTTGTTGCAACTAACCTTCATCAGCAAACAAAAGCAAGAAAACGCAACATGTAAACACGTGAAAGGCACTACAGTAACTACATCAAGGTATAATAACTGAATGAGAAGAATGGGTATATGAATCCAACATTTTTATTTAAATCTAAAGTTTACTTGTATTTAATTACTCATGAAGGCTAGTAGCCGCAATGTCCTTTGTTGTCGTAACTGTGTTCTGTAAAGTCGCATTACTCTGTGTTCTTTTATATTGTTTACATTTCCACAGCTATTTTTAAGAAGGGTACACTTTTACCGGACTTCATTGACTCATGGTTTCTGTCTTTCTTCTTCGTTGTTCACCTCTTCTGAGGAGAGAGTGACACACCAAGCTATGCACTCCGATGTCGGTGTGTACGAATTTAGCGTGTTGCTTTTACTTCCCCTAGGTGGATTCCATCAAAGCCACCGAGCCACATCTAATCTATCTTGTTTCTTTCGTAACAATTTTGGCAAGGCAGTGTTCCTGCGACCTACTCTTTACTGTGTCGAACTGTCTCACAGAACTTGTACACAGAATGTAGCGGATTTCACTACCAAAGAAGGCAACGCCTGTTTCCTTATTCTCTTTTTCTTTTCTCTGTAACTTTAAGGATTCGTATCTCCTACAACTTCTCCAGGTTTGGTTCAGATCTTCAACAGTCATAGATCTGAGGGGTATTGCAAGGATTTTCGGCAAAACCAGCAAAGAAGAGGCTGAAGTTGGAGTACATATTACCATCTGGTGTTTGTCCATCAAGAATGACGATGTTCATTCATTTAATCAAGTAGGGTGGAAAGTTTTGAGCCGTGAGGTCTATGATGGCTGGTAAGGCATATTTTGGCTCGAAATCTTCTTTGACAATGTGAGCGAAGCATGTCTGACGTTCCAGGAGGGGGATCTCATGCAGTGGTTTTACTGTTCATCCTTTTTTCACAGCTCTTGCAGTCCTGTTTGCTTCACAACTGACATTGTACCCATATATAAGCAGCACAGCGGCCTTCTCTTCCCCCATGCCCAGATGTCACAACATCGCGCCAGCTTCTTTCAGATTCCCGTCCTTGTATTTTTATCTACCTTTTGTGCTCTCATCATTCAATACATTCCAGCTCTTTAAGCAGAAACAACGAATGATAAATGGACTCGGTAATGACAATTTCAATACACGTTTCTGGGGTCTCCTTTTTACACAGTAATTACTTTCAAATCTGCAACTATTTGAATCGTGTTTTATGCTCTATGTAACAATTCGTATTGCATGTGCTGTTATCTGGAAAAGAAATTTGATATAACCCATACAACAGATGCTATTGGATCTCAGTACAGTAAGGGTGCCTGTAATGTGTGCATGCCATCTACTTAATAAGATTTCATTATATCGAAATTAATAATGTAAGATGATTAATGACATAATTATAGGAGTCAGTGCACCGATAGAAGAATACGAGGTATCAGCAAGAGGTGAGTGGGTGCATGCGCTCAAAAACTTAATTAGTTTGTATAGTTTTATGTTTGCGTAAATACATGTCGCATTTAGCTTTCATATGTTAAGAGGCTTTACTCATTTTCTTTCAGGGTCTCTCTCTCTCTCTCTCTCTCTCTCTCTCTCTCTCTCTCTCTCTCTCTCTCTCTCTCTCTCTCTCTCTCTCTCTATGGGTAGGGAGATGTCAATTGGTGGGGATGTGAGTGTATGGTTTGGGGATGTATGAGTGGATGTGCGATGTGTGGATTGGTGGGGGATGTGCATGCGTGGGTGGGGAATATGTAGTCGATGGAGGTGTGGCTGGGGGATGGGTGGTTTCGAGGTGTGGGTGGTTAGAGGATGTGTGGGTTAGGATGTGTATGTGGGTGGGCGTGGGTTGTGTGGGTTGGTGGGGGATGTTGTGGGTGGGGAGTGGCTTTTAGTTATCGGAACAGGTGAGGGCAGTGTGTGTGGGTGGGGGATGTGCGGGAGGGGAATGGGTCGTTTTGTGGGGTATGTATTAGTCCCTGAGTGTGTGTGATGTGTGGGTAGGTGGGAGTGTGTGTGTGGGTGGGGTGATGTATGGGTAGGTGGGAGAAGTGCCTCATAACATGGTAATTTGCCTTGTTTATGTTTACAACATTCATTTCACAATGTTTATTTTTCTTCCTATGTAAATGTATAATGCACTTGATGAACGAAAGACGAGTGATTGGTGTCGTATATTCTGAAGGGATTGGGGATCACTGTTGTGCATTACCCATATTCTAGTCTAAGAAGCTGGGCCCCATCCTCTTCTAATATGTAAATAAATCAAGAATACGACCCTTGAAGTATTACAGGCTCAGTTGCATTATTTGTCTAGGAGTTAATGGTCCTCTTTAGGAGTACAGTGAACAATAAATTGGACTCTGCCCCTTCACCAGGATTCTAATAGCTCTCGAACCCCCATGATATTATGTGAAATGTCAGAAAGACTTCCTCAGTATGAATTAGGTGAAATTTAGCATGGGTCTGGAACAGTAAAAGGATGTAGAGTCTCCTCTTTCCCCTTTGTTTATTTATTTCATTTTGAGTTATGGTTGCTTTGCTAAATAAATTATTTAACAAACACTGGTAGACATTGACAGCTTGGTTACACAAATAAACAGGTAATTAACAGACAGGTTGAACTGACACAGTAATAAGATCTAGTTACTGTAGATGTCATTTATTGACTGAGCCTGTTTCTTTTGGCTTGTGAATACATTCTCTTTGTTTTCTCATCTGTTTGACATAACATATGAATGTCAATGGAAAAATGCACATCAATGCCAAACTACAGTTCATCAATCAATAAACAATAATCACTATGATGATCCTAAGTGTTGTAAATCTTCTTATAAATAATGTCATGTTATACATTATAGTGTGGCATGAGTTAATCAATGTGGCATGCATCATTGGTTCTGGGAGGGAGTGTGTGTGTTTGGCATCGAGACATGTCACCTCTGAGTGGTAGATAGGGGTTAGGCCTGGGTCCATTGACTGATGGATCCGCTTCAGTACTTGCCAGGAAAGCTACCCTGAAAGGCGCCCTTGCTCTGCTCAAGGCCTGAGGTTATCTTCCATCTCATGTGTGTGTGGTCATTCTCTCTCTGCCTCCCTCTTTCTGGTCAGGTTGCCACCAAGAACATCACTGTACAAAAGTTACATAGGCATGTATAATCTTACCAATGCAATTTTACAGCATGTTACTAAGTGTGAACACAACATAACAGGAAGGATAAGATCAGAAGAAGTGGTGTTGTGTTAATTTGTGTGGGGTCAGAGATTATTACACTGGATGCACCTGCTATCTGGAACCTGCTGTATGTATTTTTCTCAGTGTACCTGTGGTTCATTGAGAAGTGTACAGTCAGACATAGATAGGAGTGATGATGCTGTTGTTCCTTGGATCATTCAGGTCAGGCTGATAAGTACAAGACCAAGATAAGGACAAGATGCATTTTATAAATGACATACAGTTATAACATCTTCATCTACTCATAGTGTCATGCATTTGTGTGTATAATTGTTTCTCAGTACCTTCCAACTTAACTACTTGTCTTCTTCTTCTTCCTATAATCATTTCCTTTTGCCTGCTGTTGTTGTGGTGTGGAGTGCTGTGTTGTGCTGTGTAATGTGTAGAGTTAACTTCTGTTGATTGGGTTCTTATAGCTTGTACTATTTGTCCCTATCTCCAGTAGTCAATATGAGTTTAACTCCTCAAGTGTTTTATTGTTAGTCATGTTCAACATACAGAATTTCTGATGTGTATTTGTTACAAAATGTAATCCATACAAATCATGACAACAATACATTAGTAAGAGGTTGTTACATAAAGTACCTCTCCTAACCCTCCCCTCTTCTTCTTCATATCTATTTATTCTTCTTCTTGTGTTAGCAGTGCACATCATGTCCATTCGGTTGGCGATCAACAATTGGCAATAGACCGAAGTTTTCTTTATGTTCCGGTCTGGACAGATCAACTAGGCTGTCTATCACAAATGGCGTCTGTGAAGCGTAACCTTTTTAAAGCAATGTATTTAATAAGTGCTTTGTCTGAGGGAAATCTGCCACATAAATACAGTCATTTTCTATCAAACCCTATTATTTCAATTCGTAAAGAGGAAAGGAAAGATATAATCCTTCTCTCAGCTCCTTAGATCACGAATAGGCAGAAATAAATGCGATTTCAAGTGAGGCAGTGGTTCTTGTGCACAACTGGCTTGTGTTTGCAGAAAGCATTTTAAAACAGTTTTGATGAATTGCATCAAAGTGCGTTTGAATTCTCACCTCATGTATTTTTCTGTGATAGATTGATGTAGTATGCACATAGTAAAGCTAACAGAGGTATTGAAGAACTTCAGAGTTTGCAGTTTTGAGACATTATGAGATTGTTAGTTTTGCCCGGGAAAGGCTCGGTGTAGCTTGAAGCCTGCATCGACAATTTTACATTTCAGAGATTTATTTTATAAATAATACATTTTATTTTGACACACAAACACGGTATACCTCAGCTGCATACATCTGGGTAATACATTGATCTGCGGATTCACAAGCTTACCTCGAGTATACGATCAAACTGCCGTTTATTTGTTTGAAAAGACAGGCCACTTTGGGTCTCTGACTGTCTGTCAGGCCTGAATTGAAGAAGTGCGCGGGTTTTGCGAAAAGAACGCTTGAGCAGGTCAGAATTGTGTCACATGACTTGCTCCCTCCAATAACTTTTTTAGTAGTGGACGCGGTAATTTCTATATTTATCCGACATCTGTCTATCTCGAGTGTCAAGTTGTGTTCGTTCTTTTTCGTGTGGCAAAATTGAAAACGTTTTTTGGTTCTGGTGTGTAAAAGTTGACGCACTGCAAAATGATGGTTGGTGATTATGTCACAATTGGAAGGGCCGAATGCAAGACGGGCCTGCGTGCCCAATTTGTGACCCTTTTAAAATAAAGTTGATTTGATTTGATTTGATTTGATTTGCTCTCTCTCTCTCTCTCTCTCTCTCTCTCTCTCTCTCTCTCTCTCTCTCTCTCTCTCTCCCGCACTCTCTCTATCGCTCTATTTCTCTCCCCCTCACTATCTCATTAACACTCTCTCTCTCACTATGTCTCTCACTCACTCTCTCCGCTGTCTCTCTATCACCCCCTCTCACTCTTTCTCTGTCTCTCTCACTCTCTGTCGCTCTATTTCTCACTTTCTCGCACTCTCTCACTATCTCCTTCTCACTATCTCTCTCGCTCCCTCTCTCGTCCACTCTCTCTCTCACTCACTCTCTCCGCTCTCTCTCTCACTCACCCACTCTCTCTGCCGCTCCTACTCTCTCACTGACTATCTCACTGACTCTCTCACTCACTGACTCTCTCACTGACTCTCTCCAACTCACTTTCTCACTCACTTTCTCTCTTTCACCCTCTTTCTCTCTCTCTCTCTCTCTCTCTCTCTCTCTCTCTCTCTCTCTCTCTCACACACACACACACACACACTCTCTCTCTCTCTCCAGCCTAACATAGGTGCCAGGAAATCTTCGAGGAAGTTAAAGTCCAGCCAAGAAGGCCAGGTCAATTAAAAAATAAATAATCCAAGTATTGGGGTTTCGAACATATGGCCACCGGACCTGAGAGATCGACATTGTGCTACCTTGACCTCACTGAATATTTATACTTGGCTTATATTAATACACCAGTCTCCCTGGCCTAGGGATTTGCAGCTTTCTCCGTAACCCCGAATACTCTCGTGGTTGACGTGAGCGCGCGAGTATTGGAAGCGGTTCGATGCGCCAGTGATTTATGAGAGTATGGAGCAGGTCGCTCAGAAAGCAATGGCAAACTACTGAGCATAATCTTGTCAAGAAATTAACAATCAGCTGAAAGATGCTGATGTTGACAGCGATGTCCTGTAAAGGATATGCAAAACATTTTTTGTTAATATTAATACGCGGGACGGCGCGATCGCGTAGTGCCTAGACCCCCGCCTACGAACCGGTGGACATTGATTCTATCCGCATCTAGGCGGAGTCGAATTTTTACAATTGACGTGGACCGCCAGGCTTCAAGCTAACATAGCTACCAGGACAAGTTGTTTAAACTAAATGGGACCGGCTTTATCCTGACCATATCTACCACCGAGTGGCCACTGATCTATAGAAATATGGGTATAACACCACATGCCATTGGAGCAGCGGTGGCTTGTGGACAGACTCTCGACTACCGGCCCGGTGGTCATGGATACGATCCACATCAGGGTAATTTATAATTTTTTAAATTGATCTTGGCTCCAAGATGGACGCAACGTAAAATAGGTACCAGGAAATCTATGTGGAAGTTGGTTACGTTCCAGCTACACTGCAAAGCGTCCCTCTATTAGCTCTGTTCCTGTGCCTGTGAATATCCCACACAATGCTTTTCACTGGCCCATGGGAAAAGTGGAAGTACAGACTGCCAATGAGCACATCATCCACCTGGTGCCGATTCGCCCATGTAAATATGGCTGTAACATCGTATAAACGATGCGCCTGAAAGATCATGTGTGAAAGGATCCTTTAATTGACATTTTCACATCTGTAACTCTAAGTGAACACTTAAACACAGTGGTATTTCTTTGATTGTATCATTACTTCTTTTCTTACTTCGTTTGTTAAGTCTCACTACACTTTCTATGTAGAACAAATTTGAAAAAAAATGAAGTACATGATGTCATCAAAAAATGTGCTTCACATTCCATAGTGAAGCAATATGCAGCAAATGGCTGTCGTCTCCTGGAGTAATACTTTGCAATCCAAACAGACTTTTAAAAAAAATTGTTCTACATACAAAATGTAATGAGACTTTACAAACAACTTGTATCTTCCTGTGTATATTTTACACAATTATAGTTTTTTACTTTCTTCACTGTGTGCAAGTACTGCAGCTGCCTTTTGTTTCCTTCCTTCAGATTTGTTGCTACCAACACGACGTGAATGCGCGCACAGGCTAATGAATAATTCACAAATACAGTACCACCTCGGTTTTCGTTCATAATCCGTTCCAAAACAATCGGCGAAATCCAAAATCGACGAAAACAGAGACAATTATTTCCATATGAATCAATCTAATCAAATTAATATTAAATCGTTCTGGACATTCCAAAACGCATAGCAAAATCAAATTTTATAGAGACTAAATACTGTTTAATACTATATTTGTCTGCCCAAGACTTGTCCGAAGTCACACATTCACCGTGCTAAGTAACACTGTATGCCAATGCGATTCTTGATTTTTTTTCAAAACATCCTCTGCTGGCATTCAAATCACTAAGTACAATAACACTCGTCCCATGCATTTTCTTAATAAGATCGGCATACACTAGTCTGGCCTTTTCACATATGATTGACTTCGAAACAGAATCGCCATCTAACTGTGTTTAATTTATCCAAATTAATGTTATGTTATGTTGATTGTCCATCAAGAATGATGATGACCATTCATTTCATCCAGTGGGCTTGAAAGTATAGAGCCCTGGGTTCTAAGATGGCTGATAAGGCCGATTTTGACTCGAAATGTTCTTTGACAATGTGGGCAAGGAATGCTTGGCGTTTCTGGAGGAGGATTTCCTGCAGTGGTTTTTCTGTTCTGCCTTTTCTTCACAGCTCTTGCAGTCCTGGTTGCCTCACATATGACTGCACCCTTGCGTAATGATGCACGCCACGAATTTCGGTCTCTGGCTGCAGCCTCCCAGGTGTCATGATGAATTCCAAAAGCCTTCAGTGAAATTTTCAGAGTGTCTTTAAAGCGTTTCCTCTGGCCACCTTGGGAGCGTTTACCACAACGCAGTTCGCTGTAAAAAATTCGTTTAGGGAACCTGTGATCTGGCATGCGAGTCAAGTGACCAGCCCAGCGAATCTGATTCTTCATCAGTATAGTGTGGATACTGGGCATGGATGCTCTTTCTAGGACTTCAGTGTCTGGAATCTTGTCTTGCCATTTAATCTTCAGTAGCTTCCTTAGGCAGACTGTGTGGAAGTGGTTTAATTTCCTAGCGTGTCGCTGATAAACAGTCCAGGTTTCACAAGCATATAGCAGTGTGGATAATACAACTGCTTTGTAGACTTTTAGCTTTGTTTGCAGGCTTATTCCAGTTCTGTCCCATACATTCTTGTACAGTCTGCCAAAGGCCGCACTGGCCTTGGAGATTCTTGCATTCACTTCGTCATCAATTGTGGCAGCTTGTGACACAGTGCTGCCAAGATAGGTGAATTTGTCCACAACACTTAGTCTATGATCATTCACTTTGATATTCGGCACAGTGTGATTATTCCCTGGAGCTGGCTGATACATAACTACAGTCTTCTCCAAGTTGATATTGAGCCCAAAGTTGGCACAGGCATGTGAGAAAGCTGAAACATTATGTTGCATGTCCGCCTCTGAGTTGGCGTACAAAGCAAACAGGAGCTCTCTGACGGTGTTGCTGTTAATTTTGGTTTCAGTTTCAGCCTTCTGAGATTGAATAACTTTCCATCCATACGGTAGTTGATGTATATTCCAATGTCGTCGTTCTCGAAGGCATTCATCAGCATGGCTGAAAACATGAGGCTGAACAGTGTTGGTGCCAGGACACATCCTTGCTTCACTCCATTGGTGACAGGAAAAGGTTCAGACAGTTCGCCATTTTCCTGTACTCTTGCCTGCATGCCATCATGAAATAGCCGCACTATTTGGACAAACTTTCGTGGACAGCCATATTTTGCCATAATCTTCCACAGTCCTTCTCTGCTGACTGTATCAAAAGCCTTGGTAAGGTCAATGAAAGTGGAGAACATTTCGCAGTTCTGTTGCTGACATTTCTCTTGCAGCTGCCTTGCAGCGATAATCATGTCAACAGTTCCACGTTCTTTTCTGAAGCCACACTGACTCTCAAGAAGAAGACCTTGATCGAGATGGACTGTGAGGGAATGAGAAGAATTGATATATGACGTTGGATGAAGAATGACTTGCGCGATGACTTGGATTAAAGTGAGGAAGAGTTGCGCAATTCGTCGACCTCACTCTCTCGCCTGAGTCCATCTGAGTCCAGTGGCAAGACAAGTCGAGACGATTGGAGACGAATACAGGTGCAGTGGATGACCAAGGCGCTATACGTGCCTTGCCGTGCTCATTACGTTCCACATCGCTTTGCAGGTAAACGCCGTCTTGCCCGTTGAATCAGGATTGATTTCTTCCGCGCAGTCTGCCGAATCCTGTCTTCACATGCTGGGTAGGCATACCCTAGTTTACCTCTTGGTTTGACACCAAATCGGATACCCATGCCTGGTTTAGCCAGCCTCTCACAGCTGTTGCCCGGGGGGTGGCCGCTGTCGCATGCTGACAGCTACTAGGAGCCACAGGCACGAGCTGGGTGTCAGGCTTGGGCCAGTGGGGGATGGGTCCTGAAAAGGACATGAGAGTCATCCTTACCAAAGGTGCTACCAATGCCTGACACCCCGTACCCCCCTCCAAATTAATAGTAACTCTTCGACATCATCAATTGTTTGCGCTCTGTTTCGTTAGATCATTCACGCCTTTCACTATATTAGCCTCCTATATTGTTTCCTTTTTCGCCACGGTGGAACTTATCGTGGATGGCGACTTCCCCTACATGCGGCCGATTTCAAAAATCATAATGCCGCTATCGTATTTTTTCAGTGATTTCCTTCTTCAACTCGATCATATTCCTGGCCATCTTTTTCGAAGGGCTGCTGGCTCTGGAAACTTTCTTTGGTCCCATGTTGGAGCTAACAGGAAAGGGTTAACTTATTAGCAAGATAGGCTGCCACAACGAGAAACAACGCCAAACTGAGCAGAAGAACGCGTGGGTCTCTTTGTTTTTGCAAAATTAGCAGCGAGGTATCGTGGGCACGCCGACGAAATCCGAGACAACAGAGAAAACCGAGACAAATCATTCGCAGAAAAAAGTGGACGAAAACAGAAATCGACGAAATACGAAGGCAACGAAAACCGAGGTTTTACTGTACACACGGGAAGAAGCATGGGCACGGCTGATATAATTACTGGATTTTGATTCTGTTGCCAGATACTGGCGATACTCTGACGCTAGTACTATTACATGAAGATGGAGCGACGGCTCGTTAGGCAGATCAATGTCACCTTCGAAGAATAGAAAGGATATCCATGTGCTATGCCGATAAGCGTGGGCGGTCATGTTTTGCCATCATACATAATCACTAGAGTTGTGGATCAACTCTGTGTTCTTGTCTAGACCTGCCACGGTTGTCGGTTGTCACCAGGTTCTCTGTTCTCTTTCTTCTTATAACGTGGCAAATAATGTTGAATGTGTACGTCTAATTTTTCTAAGCACTTAGGTTTTCATGTGCTTCTTGTACGATTTGCTAATTGGTTTTTCAGTCTGCCCATAGTATTCTTTACATTTTCCGAAGAAACCACTTTTCCACTGCATTAGATGTTTTTCAGCTTGTCTGCTAATTGTCCATGCTTCACATCCATACAAAAGTACAGGCTGAGTTGAGTTGAGTTGAGCTAAGAACTGACATCACTGTACTCATGACATTCCCATACGCGCTCCGTCAACTCGTTCAACAGACAGCGAAAAGTCCTAATACTAATCGTTCCCGCCGCTATCATATTGAAACTTCTCCTGGTCTTCCCTCTCAGTTTTGATATTCTTCCAGAACCCCTGCCGATCACCCGCAATATCATTCTTTTCACATACGGGTTCGCAGTCTGTTCCCCCGCCTTCTCCAGCTGGTCTCACAGGCTCACGAGCACCACTTCATTATCCATAGGTAATCTACCACCAAGAGTTGCATTCTCTGCCAGCATATCAGCCTATTTCTTTTTCCCGCACTCCTGCATGGCTAGGGCCAAAAATCCATACAATTTTCACAATGTTGACCACTGAAGCGAGGAAAGCCATTCCACACGAAACATTCCTTTCTCCACCTTACTCAGCATACTCCAAGAGTCTTCAATGAATGCAATGTGTGTTGCAGAGATCCACTCTAACCATCGGGTGGCCGCTGTTACTGCTTCCACCTCCATTCTGATGCTGGAGGTCATAGTCTCATATGCCGGACTCTCTTTTTCCAAGCATCGTCCAGTAGCCTTCACGACTAAACCGCAACCACTACATCTGTTTCTCATCACTGACCCATCGGTATAGACCACTATGCCACCTTGATGTGTATTACTCTAGATCAGTTGTTGCACCTCAAACTCTGTTCGGCTTGCTACCCATTCTCATTACTTACGACCCAGTATTACTATTATATTGTGCCAGTCCGACATGTCTTCTGGTACTTTAACCCACTCTTTTTCACATTGATGGTCTCTAGATCTCACATCTGGCGTTAGATATTTCTGCCTGTGGCATCTAGGACCTATCCTGTCTCAGCCTATGACCTTAATATTATAATTTCATAGCTTATTCCTGTGTACAATATAATGTTGTGTTGTTTTGGTTTCTAGTGTAGGCTGTTCATGTGTACTATAAAGTAGCGTAATGCAGTGTAGTCTTGTTTTATAATGTAGCCTATTCGTGTGTGTTATAATTTTGTCTAGTTTAGTTTGCTTGTGTAGTATATTCGTGTGTACTATCCATCCATCCATCATGTACCATGCCGATATGCGTGGGCGGTCATGTTTTGCCATCTTACTCGATCACCAGAGTCGTGGTATCAGCTCCGCATTCCTGTCTCGACCAAGCCACGTCGCCAAGCCATCCGGGTCTTTCCTTCTCCGTCTTCCCCTTGGTCTCTTCCCTTCGATGTCGCCAGTTGTCGCTAAGTACTCTAAGTCATTTCTTTTCATAAAATGGCCAAAACATTTTGACTGTCTACGTCTAATGACTCTAATCAATTTAAGATCTTCATTTGTTTCTTGAAGGACTTGTTCATATGTTTTCATGTCTGTCCATGGCATTCTTTGCATTTTCCTCAGAAACCACATTTCCACAGCCATTCGATGCTTTTTAGCTTAATAGCTCATTGTCCATGCTTCACATCCATACAAAAGTACAGGTTCTATGTAGCACTTAAACACTCTTTTTTTCGTTTCAGTCGATATCTTTTTATTGGTCAGTATGTTTTTCAATATGCAAAAGGCTACCTTAGCAATGGCAATTCTTGTTGTAATCTCTTCAGGGAATCTCCCATAAGATGTTATGACTGTTTTACGAGATAACTGCACAGATTCACTTGCTTAAGAAGATCCCCATTTACTTGTATACCACATTGTGGTATTTCCTTCTTCCCAGTGACGACCATAATCTGTGTCTTCATACTACTCAATTCTAACCCTAGTTGTTTAGTGTGCCACAACCGCATCTACTATAATTGTGTACAATTTATTATTCTAATGTAGTCTATTCCTATTTATCTTAATGTTGTGTAGTCTCGTATTCCAGTGTAGTCTATTCCTATCTATCATAATGTTGTATGGGCTCGTATTCTAGTGTAGTCTATTCCTTTCTATCATAATGTTGTATGGGCTCGTATTCTAGTGTAGTCTATTCCTATCTGTCATAATGTTGTATGGGCTCGTATTCTAGTGTAGTCTATTCCTATCTATCATAATGTTGTATGGGCTCGTATTCTAGTGTAGTCTATTCCTTTGTAGTCGACACTCGCAGTCTTGCATACCTCATTCCAAAGAAACTCTGCACTGAAGTTGGAAGCAGGCCGCCTTGCGCTGGTTTTCATACAATAGTATGATTTTTGGTCGCTTAGATACCAAGGGCAAACTACTCAACGTAAACTTACCGAGTAAATCAGAAACAGTCGAAAATGCTGGAATTGACTGCAACGTCCTATAAAGAACATGACGTTAGCATTATTCTTGTGTACTAAACTGTTGTGTTGTCCGATATTCCAGTGTATTCTATCCCCATGTACTATAGCTTCCCAAAGTGATGGTCCGCGGACCGGTGCCGGTCCGCGAGCCCTTCTTTGCCGGGCCGCATCATGAGTTGAAGAAAGTAAGAAAAAAGTTAAATACTTTCTCCTTTGAGGATTGTTTAGAACTTTTTAAAAACAAGATTGTCCTTTTCTCAAAACATGATATCTGCACCGTTTTTATGGGTATTTAATTTCAAAATAAATTGAGCTTGCAGCCGTATAGCCCAAGGAGTATTTATTTCTAAGGAGAAGCGAATCATTGGTTCAATGGGAAAGTTAAAAATAGTAACCAGTTGAGACCGATACTAAAAGCCGGCCCGGTCGACAACAATTGCTTGTTGATGACGTGAGATTCTTTTATTTCCTTTGTGACGAAAAGTGAGAAAAATGCACATTATAATTTGCTGATTGTCATAAGATTCAGAACATACGTGATTTTTGTTGTACGATTATAATGCGTTTTGCCATCGTCTGAGCGAGTGAAGGTGTCAGATACATCTGCGACGTCATTTATTTACAACAGGAACCGTTGCTATCCACCATTTTAATCCACCTTTTCTACCATCCGTGGTCTAGTCGCATTTACGGATTACAAGGAGAAAAATTATTTTAACCGGCAGCGGTCCCTGGTGCAAAAGGAAAATTTTATGACGGTCCGCGAAAGTGAAAAGTTTGGGAAGCACTGCTATACAGTTATGCAGTGCTGTGTAGCGTGGTTTGGTTGTGTAGTCTATTCTTGTGTTTTATAATGTTGTTTAATATAAGTTTATGTTATTTGGTATTATGTACTGTACTGTTGTTAAGTTGATTTGTACGGCTTTCTGATGTCCCGTTACGCACAGCAGAATCATGATAAGTCTACCAACCAGTGAGATGGTATCGTTTTTTCGATCTTCATCCGAGCAAAATGGTTAGAATCATCGCCAAAGAAATACCTCTATTCACGCGGGTCCGATGTTGTGAGGCTGACTGACAAATACTGCGGTCTCTTGAGACCGCTTCTAAGGACACAGATTCATCAGGGGTGCATTTTTAGCTCACGATTGACGTGGCTGTGAGAAATGTCACGCTAAGGACCGGACGTGGCAGTGGTCACGATGTGTCAACACAGAACTAAGATGGAAGCCAGTTAACAATTTGCTGGCTTTTTTATTAGGACTTTCTGTCTGTAGAAAGTATTTTATTGCGGGATGTCTTTCAACGTCGTGGGGCTGTTAACCTGCCACTTGGCTAAGTGAGTGAGTGGTATTGTGATGGTGTTTATTGTCTGTCTGAATGTGTGGTGTGAGTCTCTTTCTCCAGCCTGAAATAATTCCTAAAGCTCTGTACTTTGTTGCCCTATGTTTTATTGTGATTGTGGCAAGAACAAATATTTGTTTCGGATAAGATCGGATCAAATGGTAATCATAGTTGTGGGTGGACACGATGCAGTAATCAACACAGTGGTTAATGTTTTACTCGGCTATAAAACTGAAGATATAAAGTGGCTGAGAACCAGGCAGACCAGCAGACAGAGACAAACAGAGTAGGAAAGTAGACCGACAGACAGACAGATAGACAGATAGAGACAAAGTAGAAAAAAAAATAGACAAACAGATAGACAGACAGACAAATGCAGGGAGAGTAGAAATGTTGCCAGACAGACACACAGACAGGCAGATAGACATAGACAGGAAGAGTAGAAAAGTAGACAGAGACAGACACACAGACAGATAGACAGATAAACAGAGACATACAGACAGAGTAGGAAAGTTGACTGACAGACATTCAGAGACAGCCAGACAGACTGACAGACAGAAAAGATTAAGGAAAGGAGTAAAGATGAAATATTGATTGATTGATTGATTGATTTAATAACCGACATCACAGCATTCGGGGCATTCCCATAAGCGCTCCGTCCCCATCCTCAGCAGCCAGCGAAGAGTCCCAACACCAATATTACCAGTAGCAATCTGATTATAAGTCCGTCTCGCCTTTCCTCTGAGCGTTGAGCGTCGGCCAGGTCCTCTCGTCACTCCTCGCTGCCTCATTCTTGCCAGACCATGGTGATCCATTTGCTCCTCCGAGGTGCACACGCACCCCCACAAGGCCGCAACCACGTCTGCCTTGTCATGTATCAATACTCCACCAAGTTCTGCAGAGCCAGCCAATCTGTCCCAAAAGATGAAAGAAAGAAAGAAAGAAAGAAAGAAAGAAAGAAAGAAAGAAAACAAGCAAGAAAGAAAGAAATTAGGGTGGTTTTATTATCCAATCAGGACACAAGATAACAATTAAACTCTTAACCCTTGTAAATTTGCAACACAATCAATGTATAATCCAACTTTATTACCTCCTTCTCCTCCTCCATAGTCAGTCACACACCAACCGTCCTTAGTAGACTATTACGACATGTATGGTAGAAAATGTATAGTAGGATATGTATGAAGGACATGTATTGTAGGATATTTCTGTTTGCACTCGCTTTGAACTCAAGCGCAGCCTATAAACACTACTTGTAGACTGAAGTTTGCGTGTGGATTAGCTTTCCCTACTAACAGTGTCCCTCGCCATCAGGCGAACCCACTCTATTGAAGGACATGTATGGTATAATATGTATATATATATATATATATATATATATATATATATATATATATATATATATATATATATATATATATATATATATATATATATATATATATATATATATATACATACATACATGCGACATGCCTTCGAGCGTCACTAGACTAGAGTAATTGTTGTTGTTATTTTGTTGTTTTTTTTTTGCTGTTTTTTTTCTTTTAATCATTATATACTGTAACTGGCCGGTGTTGTTTGTTACAGGGCAGTGGTTTCAAAACAGTTTCGCGAAATCTGAAAACAGACGACTTTGCGTTGATTTCAATAGTATGAGGCGTCAATCGTTTAGAAATCAAAGGCAAACTATTGACCGTAAAAATTGTCTAGTTAATCACAAACAGCCAAAAACAAAAAACAAAACCAAAAAAGAAAAAAAAAGAAAGAGCCGGCGCTGAGTGCAACGTACTGTAAAGGAAATGCAACTGTAATGTACACTATGTAGCGACTGCTTTGGCAAGAAGCCTGTGTTCCTCAGCTCGCGAAAATTATCGCGGCGTGAGGTAGCACTGATCAGTTAGTTGTATAGGTCCTTTTCGCGACGTCGCAGTTAACCCCATCATTTTTGACTGGTCATGATTTCTTGGCAAGTGTACGTTCAGCAGCTTGCCATTGCTTTCTGAACGACCGATACTCATACCATTATTTGAAAATCAACGCAAGACGGTCAAATTCAAAACTTCCACAGCTCTTTCGAACGTGGTTTACGGAATTACGAATTGCATTCGCAACACCTACGCCGCAGAGTCGGCTCTGTAGCAATGGTACCGTTGCCGATGCCGTAATTAAGACAATGGAAACAGGATATGACAATATCATCATCATCTTCTTCCACTTCTGCCGTCAAGCGTGTGGGGAGGAATAATTTTCGCTCCAGCGCCCGATGGGCGGCACTGGATAGTGTCATTCCATGTGACTGTACAGTGTCTTTAATGTCGTCAATCCATTTGCTTCTTGGTCGTCCTCTTAGTCTCGTCGCAGATGATCTTTGATGTAGGGCCAGTAGCGACTGTAGTTGATGGTGTTCCATTCTAATGACAGGGCCAAACACTTCACTTGATCTTATGTCTTTCAATAAATGTGGCACAAGGTATTGATCCCACTGTCTGTCTGATAACACCATTTCTTACTCGGTCTCTGATTGTTAATTTAGCAGCTCTCCTCAGGCATCTCATCTCGCAGGTGTTGATTTTACGAAAGTGTGATTTGGATAAAGTCCACGTTTGAGATTGTTAGCATAGGGTTGGTGTGAATATGCTGTTTATTATCTGTCGTTTTACGGACATGGGTATATTTGGATGTTTCAGTATGGTTACGGCAACATTCCCCAAACTCCCATGAATATTTCTTTATCAAATGTAACGCGATGAATTATCATTCAAGCAATTAACAATCAAGCGTTAAACTTTCTAGCAATTAACACTGAAAGATGCCTTAGCGGCTGGTTGAGTGGCTAGAATGCCGGGTTCTCTTTCAGGAGACCCGGGTTAGAAACCACTGTAAGGTGTGGCATTTGCTTCTGTCGGGGAGCAAAAAGAAAACCCTAAGCTGCACAGTTCGCGGCGACTGTACTAACCAGACGGCCTTAATTCCTCAGACTCAAGACCCTCTGTCTTATAGGTACTATGGAGAATAGATGACATGACAGATGTCATAGCGTAGTGTGTAGATGCTCGCCTAGCGGCCCGTGGACCATGAGGTCGATCATCAACAAGGCGTATTCAAATTTTTAAGATTGACCTGGCCACCCAGGTATTTTATTTATTTATTTTTTTTTTATGTTGCATATCCCTTACAAGACATTGCAGTAAACACCAGCATTTTTCAGCTGCTGTTGATGTACTAGGCAAGATTTATGTTCAGTAGTTTGCCATTGCTTTCTGAACGACCGGCTCACATACCATACCCCCGTAAGTTATCAGCGCGGCGCGATCCCCTGCCGAACGCGGCTGTTTTTCCCACGTGAATATACGGGATTACGAACAACGTCGTTAAACCTCTTGGCTAGGGAGACGGCAGGTATACCTAGGTTTACCCAGACTAAAAATGATACCAGGAAATTGTTTAGGAAATAAAGAAGGCCAGTGTGATACATCGCCCATTGAGTGCCGATTGTTTATAGAAATTTGTATCTTGCATCATGTCCCCAAGGAATGCTAGAAGGGTCCTGTACTTACTCATTTAATTAAGTCACGGGTGACAAGCATCGTCTGGATATTTTCTCCGGGGCATGCTGGTGTGTTGGGGAATGAACAGGCAGACAGATTGGCTGGCTCAGCAAAACTTGGTGGAGTATTGATGCATGATAAGGCAGACGTGGATGCGGCCTTGTGGGAGCACGTGTACACCTGGGAGGAGCAAATGGATCACCATGGTCTGGCAAGAATTCGACAGCGTGGAGTGACGAGGGGATCTGGCCTATGTTTGACGCTTAGAGGAAAGGCGAGACGCACATATAATCAGATTGCTACTGGTACTATTGGGGTTGGAACTCTTCGCTGGCTTCTGAGGATTGGCACGGAGCGCTTATGGGAATGCCCCGAATGCTGTGATGTCTGTTCCTAAATCAATCAATCAATCAATCAATCACTTAATTACTATTTAACTAACTGACTGGCACCTTGCCGTCTTGGCAGACGATAGTTTGTAAAATGGAGGTATCTCTCTCCACAACACAAAGCCTGGGCTGAGTTTAGAGACCATGTGTTTCCCATGCAGCATGATGTCTCTCTCGGCCTGTCTATTTACTCCAGAGGAAAGGTAACACTTATATGTCTGGAACAAGACAAGCTGCAGAAGCTGCCGGATTAGCAAAGCAATGTTTTAACTGTCCGCCTATAAAAACTTCCATCTTAGAACAGTTGCCGACCAAGGCTTAGGGCCTGGTCTGCACAGCCATGACATTTAGTCTTTCGATTACTTTTACTCGTACTAGGGTAATGACCCGTTTAGGGTAAGGCTATTGATTGGTGGTTTTTCTCTGTGCGACGCTATTGACAGGTGGTTAGTACTTTGTAAGACGCTATTGACAGGTGGTTCGCTGATGGTGTTTTGCTGCACTGTGCGACGCTATTGTCGGGTGGTTCATTCTCTGAGCGACGCTATGGGCAGGTGGTTCATTCTCTGTTCGACGCTATTGGCGGGTGGTTCATTCTCTGTGCGACGCTATTGGCAAGTGGTTCATTCTCTGTGCGACGCTATTGGCGGGTGGTTCATTCTCTGTGCGACGCTATTGGCGGGTGGTTCATTCTCTGTGCGACGCTATTGGCGGGTGGTTCATTCTCTGTAAGACGCTATTGGCGGGTGGTTAGTTCTATGTGCGACGTTATTGCTAGGTGGTTAGTTCTCTGTGCGACGCTATTGGCGGGTGGTTAGTTCTATGTGCGACGTTATTGCTAGGTGGTTAGTACTCTGTAAGACGCTATTGACACGTGTTAGTATTCTATGCGACGCTATTGACAAGTGGTTCGCTGATCTGTGCGATGCTATTACCAGGTGATTTGCAGCACTGTACGACGCTATTGGCGGGTGGTTCATTCTCTGTGCGACGCTATTGGCGGATGGTTCATTCTCTGTGCAACGCTATTTGCAGTTGGTTCATTCTCTGTGCGACGCTATTACCAGGTGATTTGCAGCACTGTGCGACGCTATTGGCGGGTGGTTCATTCTCTGTGCGACGCTATTGACAAGTGGTTCATTCTCTGTGCGACGCTATTGGCTGGTAGTTCATTCTCTGCGCGACACAATTGACAGGTGGTTCGTTCTGTTTGCAACGCTATTGGTGGGTGTTTCACTTCTCTGATCCACGCTATTGGCGTTCACTTCTCTGTGCTACGCTAATGGCGGGTGGTTCGCTGCGCTGTGGAGACAGTCCGAGAGAGGAGATTAATCTGGTGCCCTAATGTTGAATCTTTTGCCTTTTAACTAAATAAACTTGTACCATGGGCTAAAGGGGCTATGACTCGCCATAGGGTATGGAATCCCTATGTTCAGATTTGTGTCCGCCACAGTTACACGTTTGGCTACTCTGGATTGGAACAGCAAGAAAGGACAAGACACGATGTGAGAATAGACACTGAACCACGGCTAACAAGAGGAATACTAGAAATAAGATATATATCAGAAAGAATCAGAACAGTGAGACTAAAAGAACAAACAATTACAACATATGTACAAATATGAGCACCATGTAATACAAACAATATTGAGCATGAATGCGAGGAATTCTACGAAGACATCCACGACGTGCTAAATAAAATAGATAAGCAGGACAACATCATATTTATGGGGGACTTCAATGCAAGACTAGGACACAACAAAGCGGGCATAGATGAGTGTTCTCGAGGTATGGTGTCCGCCTCGAGTGTTAGAGGTCCCGGGTTCAGGCCCCGGTGAGGACCGGGATTTATGTAAAAAATCCACCTGAACTTCCAGTAATAAAATGTCCCCTGGTCTCTGGGTAGTGAGATCGGATGCCCGTGTGTATTGTTGCGCACGTAAAAAATCCCTTGGCAGTTGGAAATCGAAAAAGAGTATCCTAATGGCGCTGCCCGGGCAAAATTTCGAATTAAAAATCTACCCAAAGTACTTCAGGATCCTCACCGATGCAACGGAGTTAGTGCATTGAGCTGAGTTCTCAAGACTCAGGTTTGAGTTAGGAGGAAAACGGAGCACTTATGGGTTAAACCGTGTGCGTGAAGTTGATCCAACGACTATACTAAACTAAACTAAACTAAAGCGGGCATAGAAAACCATCATGGAGCATATGGAGACCAACATAATGAAAGAAATGATAACGGATGTAGAGTGATAGGGCTATGCAGCCAATACGACCTCTATATAATAAACACATTCTATAAAAACGAAGACTCACAAATATACATCTGGTATACATGGAGCGATCTAGAAAGCCAAATTGATTTATATTTACAAGAAATAACAGCAAGAGAAATATATTCGATGCAAAGGCAGTGACTGCCAATGTGCTAATAGTGGTATGCTATCGCTCCACTGGCAAACTAAGCTTAAACACGTACCAGAATACACTGAACCACTACGGCTTTCCATGTGTTAAAACATGCCGAATACATAGCTTTATTTCTTCACAAGCAGTTCATGCGGTTGTACACTTTAGTAATTAACCTACTTACAACTAGCAGGACGGGGTCACTACCGACCCGCTCAGCCACACCGCTAGCCTATCTCCGTGCAGTCGTGTGTTCAACGGCATGGCGGGTGTACTAACCGTCTCGCCTTCTGTGTAACTAGTCTCAGTAACTATGTCGTTCTTTCTCCCTGTTGTTCAATCGTTGGCTTCTCGACACAGTCAAATTTCTGTTCACATCTTTATATTGGAATGCTGGTTTGGTACATTCTATGAGGTGTACATGGCTGTGTTTCCGGGCAGACTCAATTCGCCATTTTTTTATTTGTCTGTGATGGCCTCCGACTGACTCTCTTTGTTCCTGGGTCCTTCTCAACCCTTCTGATCACGTGGCCTCAGCCTCCGTCTTTCATTGGTTACTATCTTCAGCTGTCTACTGGTGTTATCTTTTACTTTGGCTCCCCGTAATTAATCATCCCTCTTATTGTCTAATTTACCTATGTTACTGATAACCTGCTAATATGTCCACTCGACTCATGGCATATGCCTCCTTCAATTTCAAAAATGTTCTACCATTTTTGGGTTCCACCTTTCTCTACACCTGCCATGAGTCCCCATTAGTCGCACATGCCTGTCTACTCTCTCATGCCTTAGAGCTTGCTTATCAGTTTTAATTCGCTTCACTCTTGTGCTGCGCCGATCTTCTGTTCTACATCACACCAAATATAATTATCTATATGTCGGACACAATTTGTCTGTCTATTTCCCTGTAGACATCGTTTGGCCTCAGCCCCCTTTGTATTCTCAAGTCCAAGTCTTATGAGTCCCAATGCCCTACCTCGGAATTCCCATATGGTTCCTCATTATGAGTAACTGATACCCTTCTGCAAGCCCTTACGCCCTGGGTGCAGGAACGTGTTTATTACAGAAGTCTCAAATTCACGCTTATCTCTTTAAGCTCTTGAATTGCTCACGAGTAATATATGCTACGACTGTGGATCTCTTTGGTGCTTATGACTATATTACTCTTGTATTTGTCTTGTCAAGATTTGTGTGAGGTAGGTTGCCAGTAAGTTATTCTTTCCTATGGGTCCGCTTGTGATCTTTGACTGATTCTATTCTCTTCCTTTATCTTCTCTATTTCTTCATGGCATTGTTCCTAATACCTTTTACTTTGTACTCTTGCCGATACCATATTACTTATGTGCATCTAACTTCATGCCAATGTATTTTATGTTAAAATAATTATCCTTCTACTCCTCTTTCATCTTCATTCGGACTATGGTCTCTCTCTCTCTCCCTCCCTCCCCCCTCTCTCTCTCTCTCTCTCTCTCTCTCTCTCTCTCTCTCTCTCTCTCTCTCTCTCATCCATTCTCATGAATGCATTTCATTTCATTTGTATTCATATTCACCCTCTCATTCTCTTCGTAGTCATTCTTTCACTCAACTATCTTTAGTCGTACTCTTATGGCACATGATAACAATGTTTCATAAATTATTTCTTTCATATCTACATGCATCTCTCAAACCTACAACTTTGTCATTGAAACCTGCATGGCATATAACATTGCAATCACATGTACTATCACAATAAAAATTTGAAGATTTAACTACCCCTTGAATATGGGCATATCATCGATAACTGAATAAAAATAAGTGTACATCAACAATTACAGTATCATGTTGGTGTATTACAACTCTAATTTACTCTTTCGGTCCGTTGTACCTCTTTTGTTTCCTGCTGGTTCATGCATTAGCTAGTTTCTTCTTCTTTCTGTCTGAGCCTATGAGTGCCTCTGATGTATAGTGGTTTTCGACCCACTGTGTCATTTTTTTAAGCTGATGTGCCTTCTTCTTGTTCTCTCTATGAACTCTCTCATTTCTATTTCCCCTTACTTCTTTCTATGTATTCTGTGGGGAATGCATGATGGTCTTCTCCCCAGGTAATCTTATTACAACAGGGTACAAGGTGTAATCAATAATGGTACAATCCTCGGTATGATAATGCGACTGATGTTCATATGAATACAGCAATACAGTGATGTTTCTGTCTGTGCCTATATAACAATAAAGTAATGTTTCCATTTATAAGTATATTTTATGAGTTTATTTTATTCAATGTTGATGAATGATGCTAATTGTTACTTCCTTAGTTTGTTGTGGTCTTTGTCTTCTGTGCCTGTTGCCTCTCTTCTTCTGGTACCGCTAGTGTATCTTCTATGCTTGAGGCTATCCTTCTTCATTAGAGTTTGGTTATCTCGGCCCCATTAGCCAGCTGCTAGTTAAAAGGTACTGGTACATCACCTTAGGTGCGTGTGACATTCTTTCTCTCGCTCCATCCCTTTCACGCTGAAATTAGCAACAACCTCGAATGTACATATATCTATACATATTATATTATAACAATGACATATGTTAAGCTGCTTCTATTGACGTGTTGTTAGCCTGGTCAGTGCCCCAGAGTGATAATTTGTTAAGGCACCTTGCATGAAACCTGAATTTTTAGTTGATGGTATGACTTGGTGTATTGTCAGCATGCAATTCATATTCATAACAAATTATTTCATTATCGTTTTATTGCTTTTGCCATGTCTGATGAAATGAGCAGGTGTGACATTTTATAACTCATGTGATTGTAAACATCCATCGTTCTCATTGTACTCTTCGCCAACTATCGCTTCTTTGTTAGGGCTGTAGTCATCGTTGCTGTTTTTACATCTCGTGACATTACCACACTATTACACATCGTTAATGTTTTACTTATAGTGCCCTTTTCGTTCCTGTCATGTCAATGAGGCAACACTTCAAATACCAAGACATTCATTCTGCTAAAGCAATCCTGTAGATATCAAACAACATATACATTATATACATATCACAAGATAATAATGTTTCACGTTGGAACATGTGATGTTATGTTGTGCATGGTACTGATGATGTTTTATTCTTTTTAAATTTACAATTTCTGTTCGATGTTATTATTTTGACACTGCCTGCTGAACCCAGTAAGTATATGCTGTTCCCAGTTTATGATGTGATTTGCCTGGTGGTGTAGTGTAAGCCGTGCGCCTTAAGATTTCTGTATATCTTGGGGTATACTGTTGTTTCCTAAATATATGTGTTGTTATTGTATTCACTGTTTTCAACATCCAATGAAGTATTGCTTTCCCATAACCATAGTAGTCATCTATGTTAAGAATGGCACAACTCTAAGTCTGATGCACTCTGCACATGTCTGACGACGCTGCCACTCTGTTAAGCCACATACTATTGGTGTGACTGTTGGCCGTTCATGTGTCAGTGGTCTGTCTGTCTGTTTGTCCGCAACCTGTATTGTACAGTTTTCTGTATGTATCCTTGGAACTAGTCTGATGGCTGTTGCAGAACTTTTAGGTACATAATTGACCCATTGACCACCGACCTGCCGTATGGTGTTGTCTTTTTGCCTTTTTATACCGTCGTCGGTCTATATGTCTGAGACCAGTCTGGTGTCTGTCTGGTTACCTTGCGATATGACCCCGTTATCTTCTTCCTTGTCTCTCTTGCTCTGCTGTATGGTGACTGCATTCCCATGTGTCATATTGCCATCCCATGCCTGGGCTTCATCTTCTGTATAATCTCTTGCTCCAGGTATGTTACCCACTATTAGTCGTGCACACGGACTAGATAACACCGCTACTCGTAATCTCCCTTCATAGTATGGGCATGATATATGAGCCCATGCTATAGCATACTTCTCAAGTGTACCGCCTAAAGTACGGCATGTCACACTATCCCCAGTGTAGTCACTCTTGCTTACCAGATTCTGATTCACACCAACTATCGATGCCCCTGTGTCTCTGATGCAGATGGTCTGCTTATCATTCACGAGTGCTTTATGGACTTTTAAAGTCCCGTTGTGAATGTTGATAGCACTCACCTCTTGTGTCGGCACTCTATGACCACAAACAAGGTTACCGTCCTTCTGTCTGTTATATTTGACTGTCGCTATGTCTACTACGTTTGTCTTTTGGTCCTGGTTTTCTTCACTCCTAGACGTAGCATATGCCCTTTTGGTATCTTTAATCAGTTGTTTCAGTCTACACTCTCTGGCTACGTGGCCCAAGCTGTTACAAGACCCAGCATTTTCGACTGTGTATGTAGTCTACGTACCTATCGACTCTCTTGAACGGAAGGTTTTTGATGTAAGAGTCGTAATTAGGGTTTCTATCGCATATTTCAAGAGACCCATGTTGGCGACCACAATATGTACATTCACTTACTGGCCCTGTTCGAGCTACATTAGCTGGTCTCTGTAGAGCTGGTCTATTTCTATATTGAGTAGTTCGGTGGGATCTACTCTTGGATCTATTCTGCTGGTCTTTACCTTGGTTATAGTTCTGCTTCTGAAGTTCTGTCCTAAGCACATCCACTGTCAAACCACATTTCACACCTAAAGCTATAAAGTCTGACCATGTAGGCATGGTTATATGATGTATCTACTAAGTGGTATATATACTAATATATGTATACACAGATAACTCAAGTGTTGCTGCTAGTCTTGTTATAACGTCGAGCAGTGTTGACCCTGCTGTAACACTGTTCAAAACAATAGTAACTCTGATGGACAACCAACGGTACTTATCAATAGTTTAACTAACTGAAGTGATACCTGTGGAGTGAGCAATCATAATGATGAGGGTGCATATATAGGGTCATAAAATAGTGTCCAATGACCCTGGAACACTAAGCAGAATATACACAGAAATCAATAAGAAACAACTTGACCTGTGTATCTCCAGCGCCGGTGACCCTAGTGACTTGGTCCAACCAGCTCGGCTCCAGTTCCGCTTGCTTCAGGACTCGGTAAGGATCAGCTGGCTCCAACTCGGTTCAACTGACTTGGACGTAATCAACTGGGTCGTCAGGTGAAATGATGCCTCCTCAAAAGTGGTGTAGATACCACCTACGGTACTACTGCCAAATCATGGACACCAAATCTGGAACGAATATTCACTGTTGATATCGCGATTAGTTCATGAAGGCACTGTAGTGCATGCAGCATATGTAGACGGCCTTGTAATGTTATTTATGTGGCTACTTGACATTATTTTGAACTTTAGAAATCTTGAGATATTGTGCTTTATAGGGCACACTGCCCACTTAGTCACACACATTGCTGTTGGTAATGTACGTTGGTTCCATTGCTGTGGTTGATAGCCACTAATCATGTTTGTAATTTGTTTCTCGCTGGTGCCCATTGTATTTGATTTCCGGTTTTCAGTTTCAGATTCATTTCTAGCGCATTTTATTAACTATCTACAGGCTTATGATTCGCCTTTCTTTTCTTATAACCTTTTGAAGAATCGGCAGCTGATTGCTAACTTAGTATATAATATTATGATGACAACTCACTTTCCCAACATCACATACATCACAGCGGCGCACCTATTTTCCATGTCCACTTTCAATGTTATTTGACACTTCTCACATTTAACAATTTAACTTTCAGTGTTCTTTGATCCTCGTGCCCATTTTACTGAGCTGTTGATTATCGCTCACTGCGAATTACCTTATTGTTTTTCTGGCGTTAACCTTGCTGGGTTTTATAATTCATACGCTTCTACTAGCTGTGTTCTAATGTTTGTTCTTACTTAGATGTATACTTAGACCTTTCCAAGCTGATTGCTTCTTCTTTTGAATATCAATCACCGTTCCACGGTCCTCCTTTGCCCAGTTCAGTTACCGGCTTGACCCCCACAGTTGCCAATGTGCTAGTAGGGGTATGCTATCGCTACACTGGCAAACTAAGCTTGAACACGTACCAGAATACACTGAACCACTACGGCTTTCCATGTGTTAAAACATGCCGAATACATAGCTTTATTTCTTCACAAGCAGTTCATGCGGTTGTACACTTTAGTAATTAACCTACTTACAACTAGTAGGACGGGGTCACAACCGACCCGCTCAGCCACACCGCTAGCGTCTCACCGTGCAGTCGTGTGTTCAAGGGCATGGCGGGATGTACTAATCGTCTCGCCTTCTGTGTAACTGGTCTCAGTAACTATGTCGTTCTTTCTCCCTGTTGCTCAATGGTTGGCTTCTCGACACAGTCGAATTTCTGTCCACATCTTTATATTGGAACGCTGGTTTGGTATGTTCTATGAGGTGTCCATGGCTGTGTTTCCCGGCAGACTCAATTTGCCGGTTTTTGATCTGTCTGTGATGGCGTCCGACATCCGACTGACTCTCCTTGTTCCTGGGTCCTTCTCGACCCTTCGGATCACGTGGCCTCAGCCTCCGTCTTTCATTGGTTACTATCTTCAGCCGTCTACCAGTGTATCCTTTCCTCTGGCTCCCGGTAATTAATCATCCCTCTTACTGTCTAATTTACCTATGTTACTGATAACCTGTTATTATGCCCACTCGACTCATGGCAGTGACCAACTTAAGTATAGACATAGACCACAGAACAGTCACTGCCACAATTGGTAGTGAGGGAAAATTTTGAGAAAGAACTAACTGAGATCTTTGTAAAATTATCTATAGAAAGAATGACATCGGAAGAAGAATGAGAGATGTTCAAATCAAGCATTTTAAATATTGCAAAAATAACAAGGTTAAAGAAAATAACAAGTTGGTGGAACGCAGAAGTAAAGAAAGCTATAAAAGACAAAACTGAAAAATATTTTAAAAAGTTGTCGAAAAGCAAACAGGAATCCGATTACATAGAATATAGAATAGCGAGAAGACATGCGAATAGAATAGTAATGAGAGAAAAACAAAAAGACTGGGAGGAGTATGGAGAAAATAAAAACTACAAGGAGACAATTAGAAATTCTAAAAATAGATAAGTGCAATGAGAATCATAGGAGAACCCTTGGATCCAACTGAAATAATTAACAGCGAAAATGGAGAACAAATGAGTGAACAAAAACAAATCCAAATAAGTTGAAAACAGTACTTCAAACAACTTCTCAACATCTCAATAAATGTCACAGGAATTCAAGAAATCGACACAAGTGCCACCGCATAACGAGAACCAGACATACTGAAAGAAGTAATTATAGAAGTCGTCAGATTATCCCCACTGAATAAATCACCAGGACAATATGAAATAACAAATGGACTAATTAAAGCAGCAAGAGAAGTAGGAACAGCATGGCTATATAGATTATTCAACCATGATTAGGTAGAACAACAGACACCACGAGACAGGAGAAACGTCTTAATTATCCCAATTTGGAAAAACAAAGGCAACAAAGGAGACTGCACACAAAACAGCGGCATTTCATTGTTGAGTCATACTGGGAAAATATTTTGCAAAATACTTGGGAAAAGATTACGAACTACTATAGAACCCCAGCTACGCGAAAAACAACTTGGATTTAGGAAACACAAAGGATGCACAGATGCTATCTTTACTCTTAGACAACTTTAGAAAAATCAAACGAATTCAATGAAACACTCTACGTAGCCTTTGTCGGCCAAGAAACGGCATTTGATAGAGTAGATAGAAACAAGCTGAGGGAAATCTTTAAACAATATAGAGTGATTCAAAACAATGTTTTCCCGTGATGAATTTGAATAGCGAAGACACAAACAATAGATTGCACGATTTATTGCCTTGCATATTTCGCTGCATCTCGTCAGGTACATACTGCAGAGACAGTGCCTTCCGTGTGTTGTTCAACACCCAAAGTAGTCGATTGTTAAAGTTTGCTGAAGCTATAATAATCAGCCTTCGTAAGCCGTCCTTGTGCAAGCAGAAAGACATGTTAGTCAGTTCCAAATTAGCGTGGTAGACAATCGACATTACTGTGCGAACATGTGTATATTTCAGTTTGAAGGATATATCTAGTTAATTCACGTAAGTTGT
>JACEFZ010010780.1:172500-182500 GCA_014155875.1 Cepaea nemoralis | reverse complement strand
TGAGAAGAACAATGTGGGTTTGTAGAAGGCAAGGGTACAGTAAATGATGTGTATATACTGACAACTGTAACTGAACGTTTATAGAAGTAACCAAAGATCTATAACTTTGCTTTATCGACTACACACAGGCTTTCGATAAAGTGAGACTTGTCAACATGATCAGGATGCTTGAAGATCTACAAATTGATGGAAAATTCCTTAGACTTCAAAAAAAAACATATATTGGAAACAACAAACTGCCATCAGAATTGATAATGATGTATGTCAATATCAGCCTATTAAAAGAGGTGTGAGACAGGGATGTGAATTGTCTTCAGATCTTTTTCCCCTGTACAGTGGAAATATTTCCAGAAATATAGAAGGAATCAACATTGGGGGAATAATACATCAATAACATTAGATATGCAGATGATACAGTCTTGATTGCATAAAATGAACAGGACCTGCGACATTTAGTAGATGCGGTTGCTGCACACAGTGAGCAACTAAGGTTAGAATTGAATAGTAAGAAGACTACTTCTGATTATGATACAGATTATGGTCTCCACTGGGAAGAAGGAAATACCACAATGTGCTATACGAGTAAATGGGCATATTCTTAAGCAAGTGAATCGATACAGTTATCTCGACACAGTCATAACATCTGATGGGAGAAGCCTTGAAGAGAATAGAACAAGAATTGCCATTGCGAAGGTAGCCTTTTGCAAGATGAAAAACATACTGACCAATAAAAAGATATCAATTGAAACGAGATAAAGAATGTTGCGGTGCTACATAGAACTTATACTTTTGTATGGATGTGAAGCGTGGACACTAAGCAGTCAAGCTGAAAAATATCTGATGGCTGTGGAAATGTGGTTTCTGAGGAAAATGCAAAGAATACCATGGACAGACAGAAAAAACCAATGAACAAGTGCTTCAAGAAACAAATGAAGATCGTAATCTGATAAGAGATATTAGACGTAGACAGTCAAAATTTTTTGGGCATATTATGAGAAGAAATGAATTGGAGAACTTGGTGACGAGTGGCAAGATCGCAGGAAAGAGACCAAGGGGAAGACCGAGAAGTAAATACCTGGATGGCTTGGCCACGTGGCATGGTCGAGACAGGAACACGGAGCTGATCCACGACTCTGGTGATCGAGTTAGATGGCAAAACATGACCGCCCACGCTTATTGGCATGGAAAATTAAGGATGGTCTGTCTGTCTGTCTGTGTGTCTGCCGGTTTATCGATCAATCAATCTGTGTGTCTGTGAATTTGTTAGTGATGATTATAATATGTATGTCTGGCTATTTGTTAGTGATTATTATTTTCTGTCCGTTTGTTTGTCGTTTTATCGATCTATCAGTTTGTGTGTCTGTTAGTTTGTTAGTGATACTTGTACGTCTCTGTCAGTCCGCCAGTCTGTCTATCTATCAGTTTCTTAGTGATGATAATTGTACGCCTCTGTCTGTCTGTCTGTCTGTCTGTCTGTCTGTCTGTCCGCCCGTCCGTCCGTCCGTCTGTCTGTCTGTCTGTCTGTCTGTCTGTACAAACGGGGCTAACTAACTAACTGTAACTAACGTACAAACGGGGCTTAGTACGGACCTTGTTTGACCGTGCTAGAAAGATATGCACCCAGGACACACTGACAGTGGAATTTGAAACTCTGAAGAATGTCTTAAACTTGAATGAGTACTCCACAGGATTTATAAAGCGCCACTGCCAACAGCCCAAACCCAAATCAGACGTAACTACAGTCCCTAAACTCAAGGTATTCATCCAGCTAACCTTTCGAGGGGATGACGTAATGCAACGTCTACAAGACCGGCTTACTACAGCAGTAGGCCGAACATTCTGTGCGGCAACTCCAGTCATTAGATTTAAAACCGTACCGATTCCTACACCAGCAGTCAAAGAGCCTGTTACTCTGTACGCCACAAACAATTGTATTTACCAATTCACATGTAGATGCCAGACCGTTTACATTGGTAGAACAGAGAGACAACTTAACAAACGGGTGTCAGAACACATACCTCAATGGGTCAACAAGATACAACACACAGGAGATGCTAGCCTCGTGGGGTCAACACACCGGAAGCTCCCGGTGTCTTCAATTGGTAGGCACATTGTCGACAGTGGCCATATGGTGGACAGAGACACTGCATTTCGCGTGTTGTTTAACACACAAAATACTCGCTTGTTAAAATTTGCAGAAGCAATTATGATCTATCAACGCAAGCCAGAATTGTGCAAACAGAAAGACATGTTAGTCAGCTTAAAATTACCGTGGTAGATAAGTGACATTACTGTGCGAGTATGTGTATATTTCGACTTGAAGGATTTATCTAGTTAATTCACGTAAGTTGTGTGATTTCTGCAGTATGTACCTGACGAGATGCAGCGAAATATGCCAGGCAATAAATCGTGCAATCTATTGTTTGTGTCTATGTTATTCAAATTCACTACGGGAAAACATTGTTTTGAATTTCTGTATAAATGTCTGTAAGTCAGTCCTCTATCGGCCTGGCTTTGCTTTCTATGTGTATGTCTGTCTATTCGTGTATATGTATGCCTTTTCTGTCTGTCTGCAAGCTTATCTGCTTGTCCGCATGCATGTCTACTTTATGTCTGCCTGCCTGTCATCAATTTGGCTGAAGTAGCTCCCGGGTTCGCAACCGCTCAGGTAAAATCATTTTCTCCTACTGGTGTTTAGTTCTGGGTGCAGTTTGAGATCGCTTAACTCTGTCAGAAGGGACTAATAACCACCCTAGATCCCAGAGAGAAAACGTGGAACAAATGTCTGCTATACTGATTAAAGACACCGCCCTCAAATACTCAAGAAAGCAGCCAAGAAGTGGCTCTTGGTATCACCAGAAGAACGAGGAATTATGATTTGCAGAATACGCTTGTCACTTGAAGACTGCATAGGTAAGGTACCTCCCTGACATAATCTACTCCTGGAATATATCTTCGAACCCCCACTAAATATTCTACCAATGCGTGCACTCGATTACGCTACACAACACTTTTGTAGACATTAAAAATTTATACGGACAACTGAGTTTACAATACAACAACTGTGTTTATTATTGCTATTCTTGATGATAAAATGATGATGATGATGATGATGATGATGATGATGATGATGATGATGATGATGATGATGATGATGATGATGATGATAATATGGTATACATAACTCATCTGGCTAAGAGGGCACATGGGTAATGCTTCCCCTGGTGAGACGCCGTTCACTGTCAGCTTGAAGGAGTCCAGATTGGTCCCTCTCTGAGAGTCGTTAACTGTCCATGGCTTCTAAGAGAGCTGGAATGAAACGAACAGAGATGGGTAGTATCCGCGTCTACACATCTCAACAACAAATGGATATACATTCATATAAACATACATTCATGTCATAATATACATTCATGTTACAAAAACATATATCAGTTCCAAATATATATATGTGTATATATGTATATATATATATATATATATATATATATATATATATATATATATATATATATATATATATATATATATATATATATATATATATATATATATATATATATATGCATAAAACCATTTAGAACATCTATAGCTCAAACCGTACATATTCAACTCCACCTATGTAATGGAGTGTTTCCCATATAAGTTCACCTCACTTACTCTCTCCCTTTATATTACATTCATTCAGTCTTTTGAAAGGGCTGGTCACACAGTCCTGTCAAACATTAAAAAGCCTTCCCTAAACCTGTCTGGAAAAATGTGTCCTAAGTCATGTCTATCCTCATTCTGACATCATGCAGACAAGGTGAACAGTGACATATCTCCCTCCAAGTGGTTTCACAACAATCTTGGTAGAATTCAAAGTGTTGGTACAAATAAGCAACGTTAATTTGGATGCTATCAATATACAGTTTGCTCTCAGGAATTTCTCCTAAGTAGTCAGCCTCCTCTGTGTGTTGACTTCATACAGGATGAATCTAAATGTATCTCCGGTACATAGGCCACACACTCATGTGGCTTGGGATAATGTTGGATTTCTCCAAATTATCACATACAAAAAATCAGACAACCATGCAGCGAATGAAAGAAGATGAAAACACAGTTCTCAGTGGAATAGTAAAGGCTATACCAGGAACAATAAGTACAAAGAAAATCCACACGCTTGAAGATTGAAAGAGAAGAAATGCGAAACAGAAACTTAAACAGCCAACTCTCGAAGAGCAGGCACACGGATCAAATAATATGTGGTATTACCTGAGTTTATAGCTTAGGAAATCCCGTCACTGGACTTAAGTCTTTCAGTCAGACGGAACACGATGTAAATATCTTCCCATGTAGGTATCCTAGTAAAGCTATACGTGCTTTAGCGTCTGAGGATTGTAGGCAATATCCATTGTTATATAGTCTGTTCTCCCATGATGGGATTCATTTCCTCTCTTCTCACGTGGGCCATTTACTATGTCCAGTTTCCTGTTAACTCCACCTATTTTCCACATTGGACAGTAAGTTTCATCTGTCAATCAAATTGACTGGCTCTCCGCCACGTGTCCGAAACAATGCTTCGTTTCGCTGCCCAGAGAATGTACGTCACGTTGCGTCATGCAAAAGTTTAAATCGGCTGTTACATTCTCGCTTTCTTTATCTCCCTAAATTGCCATCGCTGCTTCACACGTTAAGTCCGGCTGAATATAAGGTGTTAGGAATCTGTTTCTAATTGCTCCCTTGTGGTGGCAACTACAGACATTGTCCCGGCTCCTAGAAAGTCTGGACTTTACCGCATGTGTTAGTTCAGACTGGTCTGGCTGACCATCTTATTTCCCAGTCTGCCGATGCTGGTTCACACGTTAGGTCCCGCTGAATGTAAGGTGTAGGCATCTATCCTATTCCAACCGTAAACTAACACGTCAGTCTCCGCTGACTGGCTCCGCGATGTCTGGTTGATCAGAATATCAAAGTGAAAATCCCTCATATGTAAAGACCAGACGTTGCTTTGATCTACGATCTACGAGCACAATGTAGCGTTATAGAAATTATAGCGCTGGCTCTTTGTGACTATGTATTGTCTCTTGTTCTCAATCCTTGTTAGTTTGTGCTTATTCCTTGGTTGGGGACTCAGATTATTCTCTGGTGTGATTAACTATATATCTTTTGGATGTGTCAAAGTGTCTTGCCACACTGCCTGTTTGACTACTCATTTGTTTCTGTCCTTGTCTACACTTCTGCCTGCCTGCTCTCCTCTTCACCATCTGTCTCTCTGTCAAAGAAAACAATCTTCGTTCTTTCATTCATTCTCTCACTTATTAAAGTTGATAAAGATAACAGCTGACAAGGCATTTAAAGTATATGGTTCCGTTACAATATTCTCTAACCCAACACTCACTCACTGTGTGATATTGTCAGTATCGTGACGGGCATATCACTTCAGAGAACATTGTCTACATCTGCTATACGTGTTGGTCACTTGTATCTATCATTTGTGCAACAGTGATGTCAAAGAAAATCTACAAGGCCACTATTAGACTGCGAGGCGGAGTTGTTATTTGTATCCGTGCATATGAAGTCAGTTGTCTCGAGTTACTGCTCTGACTAATCTCGATATCAGTTGTTGGACAAAAAATAAAATTGACACGACAACATAACCTTGCCCTCATTGAAAGTTGAGCTATCATCGCCATCTTATGCCAAACCGATTAGCGTGCGCGGTCGTGTTTCGCCATCTGAAATGATCACCAAAGTCGTGGATCAGCTCCGAGGTTTTGTCTGGATTATGCCTTGTTGCCAAGCCATGAAGATATTTACTTCTCTGCCTTCCACTTGTTCTCCGCCCCCCCCCCCTCAACCCTTGCCATTATCACCAAGTTCTCCAGTTTATATGGGTATGTAACTTGTTCATTACGTAAAGTCATTGACTGTTATCTTCATACGAAGTGCGAGGAAGGACAAAAATTATACACCACAAACCTTACAATGCAGACACATGGACTGGGGAGTGTATACTTACATGGGCATATCACCTCAGACACAGACTGACATATCACCCCAGACAGAGACAGTCATGTCATTTCAGATATAGAAGGACATATAACACCAAATATAGACTAGCATATCCCTTAAGACATAGAAGAACATATGTCGCCAGACGACGAATATATCCTTTCAGACATAGTCGGACATATCACCCCAGACATAGACGGACACATCACCCTAAGCATAGATGGAAATATCACTTCAGATATAGACGGACATATCACTTCTTTAACAAACGAATGAAAGTCTTTACCGAACTTTTTTAACGAACGAAAGTCAATGTCTTCTGACATAGACGGGCATATTACTTCAGACATAGATGGTCATATCATTTCAAACATAGATGAACATATCACTTCAGTCATAGACGGACATTTCACTTCCGATATAGGTGGAAACATCACCTCACACCTAGATGGCCATATCACCTCAGATAGACGGATATATCACCTCAGACAGACGGACATATCATTTCAGACATACACGGACATATCACCCCAGACATAGATGGGCATATCACCCCAGACATAGACTGATATATCACCTCAGATAGACTGACATATCACCTCAGATAGACTGACATATCACCTCAGATAGACGGACATATCACCTCAGACATAGACGGGCATATCATTTCAGACATAGACGGGCATATCACCCCAGACATAGACGGACATATCACCTCAGACATAGACGGGCATATCACCTCAGATAGACTGTCATATCACCTCAGATAGACGGACATATCACCTCAGATAGACTGACATATCACCTCACACATAGACGGGCATATCACCTCAGATAGATGGACACAACACCCCACACATAGACGGACATATCACCTCAGATAAACTGACATAGCACTCCAGATATAGACGGGCATATCACCTCAGACATATACGGACATATCACCTATAACATAGCCAGACATATCACCTCAGATCGACTGACATATCACCTCACATATAGACGGTCATATCAAATCAAAATAGACAGACGTATCACCCTAAACATAGATGGTCATATCACTTCAGACATAGACAGACATATCACCCCAGACATAGACGGACACATCACTTCAGACATAGACGGTCATATTACCTATGACAGACGGACATATCACCTCAGATAGACGATCATATCACCTCACACATAGACGGACATATAACCTCAAACATAAAGGGACATATCACCCCAGACATAGACGGACATATCACCTCAGACATAGACGGATATATCACCACAAACATAGACAACGTATCCCTTCAGACATTAATTATTTAAATATTCTGTTACAATAATAACACAATCTTGGCTTTTCATTTTATCCCTGATTGAATTATATATATAAATTAGAACTATATAGAAACTAGAAGGTCTCGCGTGCATTCTGCGCTCATTAAGACTTCCTCGGCAGTTGCAATACAACAGGAACAACCAAATTGGTCACAATTAAAGACCACCCACAAAAGAATTAACAACCTACCCAAAAACAATTAAACACCTACCCAGAAAAGAATTAACTACCTGCTCACAAAAGAATTAACAACGTAACCAAAAACAATTAAAAACCTACCCACAAAACAATTAAAAACACACCTGTAAAGGAATTGAAAACTTACCCAGAAAATAATTAACAATTTACCTACAAAAGAAGTAAAAACCTACCCACAAACTATTAAAAATCTACACATAAAAGAACTAAAAACCTACCTGAAAAACAAAACAATTATAAAAACTACTCTCAAAATAATAGTATAGTTCCTGTTATGGAACTCAGGTCTAACGGAGCAGACTAAAAAGATCACAGGTCACAAATTAAATTCAAAATTAGACAAACGACTCTGAAATCAAGTATATAATTAATTATTTTGTTACATGTATGGACTCGTGCAGGCGATGTTGATTTAGTGCACTTACTACGATTCTCTTTATATGATCAATTTGAAAAGACCTCATCAGGTTCCTCTTGTACCTTGCAGTGTCAATGTTCATGTATGGCCTTCATATATCGAAGTTCCCATGGTCTCTGTAACTCCCTCTATCCATCGTTTACGTAGTCGGCCTCTTGCTTGGCTTCTGTCTGGTCTACATCATTGCTTGTTGAGGTATACTGTTGAGAGTACTTATGAAGGTGGTAAAATGAAGGTTCCTTTCACACATCGATGAGTAATATGTTATAGACTAATCACATTGTATAGACCAATTGAAACTCGGCTTTATGATGTGGTCAATATAACATGGACCATCTTTACTACATTAATAATAATAATAATAATAATAATAATAATATTAATACTAATAATAATAACATAATAATAATAATAATAATAATAATAATAATAATAATAATAATAATAATGCTGTGCCCATGCTATCCTGGAACGACCTGGAGCCCAGCTCAATTTTCATAACAGTTAAGCCTCGAAACGGATTTGAACTCACAACCACCAGGTCGGCAAATGAACTTGCTAGCCACTGCACTATCGCAGCTCCCTCTTATAAAAGTAAACGTATGGGAGTAAAGTTATCCTTTATCATGTAAACATAGCACTCTTATACAAACTATACTAGAGGGTAAGGTCGAAAGCAAGCGAGCAAGATGTGGACAGCGATACAATTGGGAAGATAACATCTAGAGATGGACGAACAGCATTCTGACAGAATGTACAATCAAGACGAGAAACAGATAGTGTTGAAGATCCAATGCTGCCAATCTTAACTGTGAATACGGCACCTGAATGATTGATTTAGAATGCAAACGGGTGAATTGGTGTAAATAGGAGGTTATGCCGATGATATAATAAATGCCTGCCGTTCGGTAAAAGAGTGAGAGTATGCCCACCAATTCGGCAAGATATTCAGGCCTGCAAAAATTGTGATGGTTCTTACATTTCAGAGACCCGTATAGTTCGTGCTTCATAAGTTGTTGTTGTTGTTTTTTTTTTTTTTTTTTTTGTTTTTTTTAATTATTATTTTTGAAAGACTTGACATTCGGTTCAATATGGAGGTTAGGCGGTTAAGTTGTCAAGGCTTCTGGAGTGTTTATGCTTGTGGCTGGTTGTTATGCGGTTTGCTTACGCATTTCCCTCGTGTTGCACTGGTAGTACATGGTTCCGTAGCCCTACTACCGAGTTCAGTGCATGGAGCGACACTGTGAGCTGTGGATTTCATGTGAAGTTCTATTACTGCTGTCCGCAGTTGTTTGTGTCGTGAACTGCATGTTCTGAAAAAATGGCGGCCGCTGGTTGCTGAACTAACTGGGTTTGCCTTATGCTGTAATATGTGGCTGCTGGTTTTCTAATAACTACCGCTTCCATGGACGATGAACTGTATTTTTTGTGGCGGACTTTTGTGTTGTCATTCTGCCAGCGGCATTAGCATTGTATACCTGTGCTGGCTGTTGGTTTGTCTAGACTCCTGTCTGTTCCACTTGTCACATGAGGCAGTGAGAAGCATTTCGTGTGATATTCACTGGCACAGGAACAGTGCATTAATGGGAAACATTTTGCCGTGAATTTGGAACCGCGAATAACTAACTAATTATTATGTTGTAAGAATACAAACAAACACGGATTTGTCAAAAGTGCATTTTGCTTAACAGAATGAGAACCCTGAGTTAAATTGTAATCAGAATTCGTGATTTGTTGGCGACGGATTATTATTTGGAGCTCAAATAGGATGTGTAGCGTGTGCTTGTCGGATTATATCGTTTGAAATGCAGAGATGAAATACGAATATTTGAATAATATATTACTGAATGAGATTTTGTGTGCAAGTTATGAGAAGAGATAAATTTCTAAACTTTGTGACACCTGTATAGATTTAGCGGAAAAACAAGAGTAAGGCAGAAAGGTAAATAATTGGATGGCGTGGTTACATGGCATAATCTAGACGAGAGAACGGAGCTAATCCACGACTCTGGTGATCTTGTGAAATGACAAAGCATGACCGCCCACGCGTATCGGCTTGT
>JACEFZ010010780.1:125000-170000 GCA_014155875.1 Cepaea nemoralis | reverse complement strand
TGTCATGGAAACCGGCTATGTGGTACTAGCTCCATATATGTAGGCCTATAGACCAATCGGCAAACGAGAGTTGATGTGGTGATATTACACTTACCACCTATATTTCCCAATATATTTCCCAATACTTATTATTGGCTGGTGTTTGTCCATTAAGAATGATGATGACCGTTCATTTCATCCAGTGGTTTTGAAAGTTTGGAGACGTGAGTTCTAAGTTGGTTGGTAAGGCCTATTTTGGCTCGAAATGTTCTTTGACAATGTAAGCAAAGAATGCTTGACGTTGCAGGAGGAGGAGGATCTCCTGCAATGGGTTTTCTGTCCAGCCTTTACACCACAGCTCTTGCAGTCCTGGTTGCTTCACAAGTGAATGCACACTTGCGTAATGATGGCAATGAATGAATCACCCAAATAAACGAGAAGTAGATTGTGAGCTTTACTAAAACACCGTAATGATGCACGCCACGATTTTCGGTCTTTGGTGGCAGTCTCCCAAGTGTTATGATGAATTCCAAATGCTTCTAGTGAGATATCCAGAGTCTTTAAAGCGTTTCCCCTGACCGTCTTGGAAACGTTTACCATAACGCAGCTCGCCGTAAAAAAAAATAGTTTAGGGAGCCTGTGATCTGGCTCGAGAGTTAAGTGGCCAGCCCAGCGAATCTGATTCTTCATTAGTAGAGTATGGATATTGGGCATGGACGCTCTTTCTAGGACTTCAGTGTCTGTGATCTTGTCTTGCCATTTAATCTTCAATAGTTTCCCAAGGCGTGTCGTTGATAACAGTCCAGGTTTTACTGAAGATAACTACGTGGACCTGGGGGTTCTGGCTCTGGCTAATATTTGAAAGCCGCTTCGATGCTAGATCGAACTCACGACCACTGGACCTAAATTTGATTGTGCTAACCACTGCGTTATCGCTCCTCCCAGTGGTGACACAATACTTTGAAAAAGACCTCCATAATAGGGAAAGATAAAAGGCATATGTATATCAGGAAGCCTACGGCTTAAATGGGTGGATATTGTCCCCAGATGGACTAGACAGATGATTTAGACGGTATCTTCATTACGAGAGACACTGACTGCTGTAGATCCAGTTAGACGATATCTTCATGACGAGAGACACTGACTGCTGCAGGTCCATTGCATCCTACCTTCGTTGTGGAGTTGGCATCTGATCGCACCAAAGCTAACAGTTGGTTAGAAAGTGTACATTGCTATACAAACTGACGTTGTGCTTTACATGACTCACCTGAATATAATCACCTGGACATTCAGGAGTAAAAGTTAATGAACGGGCGGACAACGATACATTAACGCATCATCCCAAACGGGAAGAAGCATGGACCAGGCTGATATAATCAATGTAATATAGACTCGGCTAAAGATACTGACGAGACTGATGCTAGGCCGCCTTCACGAACTGAAAGTGTAGTCTGGTCAAGCAAGTCGACTCAGTTTCCGTAGTCATTAGATGAGATAGTACAATGAGGCTTTAAATGAAAATTTTAATTTTTGTTGTGGTGAATATATTCTGAAAAAGTGAAGAACACATGTGTACTTTTCCGATGTAGTCACCACGGCGTTTAATGAAAGCCCTCCCGTGTCGATAAAATGCTTGGATTTCTGTAGGGAAAAAAATCGACTCTGCGTTCACTACTCGGTATGCTTTACCTGATCGCGAACAGTCTGTCACAGAAGTCACACTGTTTTGAACCTTCCTACTCCACACATACACTTGCTGGACTGACAGGCATTCATCACCATATTGGCCCTTCGTAGGCCGATGAATTTCTATAGGCTTCACTCCGGCTTCCTGGCCTAGAGGTTAGCGACTTTTCTCAGGAATCTCGTATACTCTCGTAAGTAACGTGACGACGGTGAGAATCAGCAGTGGTTCGAATCGAGTCGGTAACTTACAGGGTATGTGAGCCGGCCGCTCAGAAAGCAATGGCAAACTACTGAGCGTAATCTTGCCAAGAAATCAACAATCAGCTGAAAGATGCTGATGTTGACAGCGATGTATTGTAAAGGATATGCAAACATCTTTTTTTTCACTCCTTCACTCATGAAAAAGCGGATAACAGAATGATGTTCCTCTTTGGTGCATGTCAAAAGTTAATTAGTTAACTAGTTAGTTGGTCGAGTTTCCAACATCACGGCAACGTGTCGTCCCTATTATGCTCCGTTCCTGTGCCAGGGAATATCACACAAAATGGTCCCCACTGTCCTATGTGAAAAGTGGAACAGACAGGAGTCTCGGCAATCCAACAGCCTGGACAGGTACACTGTGCATAATGCCGCCACCAGAATGCCAACACAAAAGCACAAAAACCACGAAAACCACAGTTCATCGTCGATGGAATCGGCAGTCACCAGAAAGACCTCATTGACCCGGGCTTTCTCACATGGCTCTGTCTCTATCCGCAGGGCGACCCGCCGAAAGCGTCGTATAATGCACGAACTCCGTAGCTCCAGCGCCGACTCCCAGGAGTCTCCTGAAAAATGCACCCGTGAACCGAAAAAGCAAATCAGTCAATTCAGCAACAGCAGGTAGCCAGTGTTCCGAACATGCAGGTCACTGTACAAACAAAAGCGGACATGTAAAAGCATTCCACGAAAATATCACAGCTCACAGAGTCACGTCACGCACTCATTCGGTAGCAAGGCGACGGAACCATATACTACCAGTCCAACATGAAGAAAACGAGAAATTCAAACCGCACCCACAAGGATAAATACGCCAGAGGCCGTAGCGGTTCAATGCCTAACTGCCAAGCTGGGGCGGTCATCTTTAATCTGTCCTTATGACATCACCGTGTTCGTCTGCATTGTGATGTAACGTGCTTAATACTTTGGACATCCCTAATAATAATATTGGCAGGCTACAAGTCAATGGCATTGTTATTGTAATTTCTTTCATAGTTTTAAGGTTTTCATATGAAGCGCCCTCGTATAACCAATTGGTCATGGGAAAGATGAGAAAAGATTCTTTGGAACGACTACAGAGAACTTAGAATACTTGGTGTCACATGCCTGTGGTCATGGACATTAAGGTGAGTGGCCGTACAAGATAAACAGTTCACGAGATAAAATAGGGCGGATAGTAAGTCCCCCAGAGGGCGTAAATGAGAAGACAGTAATTGAAAGGGGGAGCTGAGAAGAAGTCAGCTGGCTAAAATAAAGGGGAGGCAGACAGTTGGAGCAGTGAGGTTGTGTGTTATGTGGGAGGCAATGTGGGGGATAGAATTGTTGAAAAGAGAGGGACAAAGACTGACGGGGGCAGTTGTTGTTTGGACTCCGAGCTGAGAGGAGTTGAGTCTAGACCGGACCAGGAGAAGGTCGTGGTCTGAGAAAGTGAAGAATTGTGACGGAGTTCGGAAGATAACTCCGCACTGTGGGTTCCAGGGATAGTGAGTGGAATTCGAGGCCCAGAGTGGGTTACTTTGAGTCGGGCCTAGAGAGAGGCTCGTATACCTGTCGTGTGGGACGATATTTTGTAGGCCGTGAGAGGCAGGGTTATTCGAAGTGTTCCATTTGGATGGAGATATATTCTTAGAGAATTATTGTTCCTGGATTTATATGTTACATGTGTCTGTGTTAATTCAGAATTAAAGGAATATTATGTGCGCAAATTAACGCTTGTTCACTGACTGGTGTTTGGTTGGGATGCATCTTGGTTAATCGGTTGTTCAACATCACATTTTACAAGGACATACCCTAGACACAACCATAGCCACTCTATCTGTCACTTAGTCAACATTCACTTTGTGACACTTGGAAATGCCCGAAAGAGCAGAGATGCCGCTGTATTTAACAATACATAACAAATTGGATACTTTTTACACGTTGAGCAGAGATCTTATTTACCACTGGCGTATCTGGTGAAAAAAATATGCACTATGAGCGTGAAATGTTAATGAATTTTGAACCACACACTGGCGTATTAATTCTTAATTCCCATTTGATGGAGATGCATTTGCGATGTTGGACTCCGGGTGCCTGAGGCGCATGCTCATTACCAATACTAAACAAAATAAGGATTGAAAATTGTTTAAAGTGCTAGAGTATCGTTTTAATTCCACCAGGTTTTATCCCATTTGGTCTCTTTCCATATAGCGAATTGTCAAAAGTATCGCACAAAGCACGAAATGCGTAGCTCCAGCGACGACCCTCAGCAGTCTCTGAGAATATTTCAATCGTGAAACGAACGACGGCGCCAGGAATCGAACTCAAGTTCTTCGGAACGTGATGTAGGCGGCGTAAGCACTTCGCCATGGAATCCCCTCCCCCAACCCCACCCACGATAAACATTAATACGCCTATGATAGCGCCAAACCGATGCACCTTGGTGTCTACAACAAACCGATGCACCTTAGTTTGGTCTATCAAAGCCGTATTTGTCCTGGCCACCACCGGAACTCGGCTTAACAAAGGAATCGGAAGCCAGTTTTGTTTTAGCAGTCCTTTGTGCTGATGAGAGGTGCGGGCAGCATGGCCTTCAGTTCAGTGCTGTTCTGTTGTCGTCAGGTGTGGGAACAATTCCCTGAGTTGATCTGTGTCAACTAATGTTGTGACAAAACTGAGCGGCTGACTAATTAGTGTCAGCAGGCCTGGGTTCTTGGTGGGATAGTAAATTGTGTCACAACTCTTGTTTATGTCGCGTCTTGGGGTTTATGTTGTGTAACCTATGTTTTTGTAGTGCCTTATTGTCTGTGCAGTGTTGCTTGTGTCAAAGTTCTTTATAGTGTCAGTCTAACCAGCCATTGTTTGGAACACCTGTGTTGTGGTACTTGGTGTACCCTGTTGTCTTAAGTGCTGCTGATTGGTTACATGTTACCCACTGTGGTGATTTCATATATACAGTTGTCTATTGTATCTGTTATTGACATGCAATGTGCTGTTAGAAGAAATAAATAAAGAGCTTGTTTATTTGTCCTTGATTTGTTTGTTTAGTCTCTCTTAGTTTTTACAACCACTATTTCTACCACAGTCTAACACCTTAGTTCATTGCTTGGGCTCTAACATGGTGTTTCCTGTGTGAACATCTATAAAATAGTTTCTGCCTCTGCTCGAGATCTCGTATATCTTCTTATCTAATTACTATCATCTTTTTTTGTCGGTTGAGGCGGTGTGAGGTTCTCTCTCTCTTTTCACTATTTTTCTTCTTTGGCCGTAACGAAGTCAGAACTACTCTTTACCTCTTAGCACCGTAGTGAAGGAAGCATCAGTCTTTATGATTGTCTCCCTTTGTCTTTTACCATCGACTACAAAATGGCGACCCCGACGAGATATAGTGGCAGCCTTTGAATTGTTCTGTTAGAAGTGTTTAGTATCTAGTGATTGTTTTGTGTGATAGGTCAGTGTTTATGTTTGTGGTGTCCATTGTCTTTGAGTTGTGACATTAGAACCCAGGTTTGCTGCTGAGATCCCCCGGGCATTCCTGCACAAGAGAGGAGTCCCCTGTATGGTGAGTGGGCTCAGATAAATTGCCTCCTAGTACACTTCACTGTATCCTATCCAGAGCAAGGATGGCTCTGTCTTCAACGTTAGGGACCGTAGTTCCCCTCCCAGTTGGTGCCCCTGACGTCACAGGGCCCACTGGTGAAGTCAGGTACATAGTTGCACCTGTGAAGATAGAAGTTCCTTGTTTTGGCCAGAAAGGTGGGCCAACTGTTGAGAAGTATGTGAGGAAGGTGAGATCTGCCTGGAGGGCTGGTGCGGTGTGCGATGAAGATAAAGTGGACATTATTTGTGAAAGTGTTGCTCCCAGTGTGTGGGCGGAACTTGAACTTAGGTCAGCTTGTAATGACCCTGAGGAGATGCTGCAGACCATTCAGCAGGTGTATGGAGAGCAGCGCAGCATGGTGGAACTTGCTGCAGCTTTCTTCCAAGTGAAACAAGATGCTGGGGAATCCATCATGGATTTCTCTCACCGGGTCCACAAAGCCTTTCGTTTGGTGCTGGAAGCTCAGAGAAAGAGGGGCATGGTTGCTTGGGATCCAGTGATCCTAAGAGACTGGTTTGTTGCAAAACTACATAATGTTCTCAGCAGGAGGAATGGCAGGAGGAGAGGATATTGCATAGATCCTTCAGTGACTTTCCTCTGTGTTAGAGACTTGGCCATGCGATGGGCTGGTGTGTCATTAGCTCCAGAAGTCTGTGCATACCAATATGTAGAACCTCAAGATTACAGTTCAGAGAGGTGGCCTAATGCCAGTGGTGAGTGTCAAGGGGTCCAGCATGATGATTTGGTGGTGGAGGAGCTTCAAGCTGAGCTAGGTCGGATGAGAGCCTTAGCTGATTCGTTGCTGCAGCCCAAGGTACGACGCAAGAGGTGCAATGTTTGTAGAAGCCGCACCCACCTACAGAACAGGTGTCCGAAGAGAGGGGTTAGTGTTATTCAGAACCCCTCTGGAGTGAATTGTAGCAAAGTATTTGCAAGCGTAAGCCACCGAGACCAGCAGGGCCTTAAGCGACAACAGAGTCCGCCCCAGGTTGATTCTTCTAAAGGATCAGCCCCAGCAGTTCAGGTGGGTGCATTGTCAACTTCTGATAGCCGGATGGTTATGCGTGGCAACCAGAGAAATTTCTTTCGCAGGAAGAGACGGAGGAGGGGACGAGGGAAGTCTCCTGGTGTCAGTGTGGTCGACCAGTTAGGTGTTAGAAATGTGACAGGTGGACCGTGTATTGTGACTGGTGTGAGGCAAAATTTTCTGCATACCGATATGTCAATCTCGTGACTTTGTGCAAAAGGGGATTGTGAAAGACCACCAGCAAGAACTTTTGCCCGTTAGACATGGTTGTGAAAGATAGAGACTGTTTTCATCTGTTTAGGAATCCCAGTCTTTTGGATTGACAGCCTTAGTGTAGTTAGTTAATTAGCAGTTATGTTTTGCTGTTTTTATGTATTATAATTACAGGTAGATGGTGTCATGTGATGACATTTTTCTTTTAGAGTGCAAGAACACCAGGCAGACCAGGTGAAAGGGGTGGTTCTGTTGTTCATATGGTGTTGTCATTACCATCATGTCCAGTAAGAGAGTAACTTCCAGGGTGAATTCATGAGGTGGGATATTATCGAGATAACAATGTTTTGTTGACCCTGTATGGGGTGTTCCTTTGTGTTTATATCCAGGTTATAGGTGACACAGGATGAAATGTTCTTTTTAGTGTCAGGGTATAGAGTGTTAGAAGCACAAACCACCCAGGTATCCCATTAGCTGCAGGAAGCTTATATTTGATCAGAAGAGACAAATGGTATTATTTTTAAATACATTTTGTGTTGAATTTCCAGAGTTAAGGGAAGTAGTAACCAATATAAAGGTTACTGGTTTAATGTTTATGTAGCTTTTATGTTTAATTATTTTTATGTAAGAAGTGAGGGTTGTATTCATTTTATTATGATTGGTGCTCTTATAGCAGAAGAGCTATTTTTCATCACTGATATTATTTTAGTCATTAGTACCAACAACTGAGTTAGTATAGTTTATACTTTTGTGTTCAGATTATTGGTATTTGGAACTGACTGATGCCTGGTGATGTAATCTACACTGTTTCACATTGTAAGTGATGTATGAAAAGAAAAAGACTATTTTTTTTAGTGGTACTCTTCAGGGATATAACCAGCAGTTTAGGTTTTGGAGGAGGTAACATGTGACATAGATTTGTTTTGCCTTTGTCATTTTGATGGCGGTTTGTGTGTAAATTTCATTGAATCCTTGGTTCATTGATGATTGTTTTTGGGTGTGGTCACAGGTGACTTTACTTTTTTTTTGGCATTTGTCATTTTGATGACGGTTTATGTGTAGATGTTAGTACTTGCTTGCTTGATTAGTGATTTTACTTTTTGATGTGGTTACTGAAGACCAATGATTTTATTTTGAGGTGAACTAGCTAGATGGTAACTTTTAAAGAGATAGTTGGGGTGAGGAGATATGATGGTCCATTTCTTTTGACGGGACGTCAAAAAAGTAGGGGGTTGGATAATGTGATAGCGCCAAACCGATGCACCTTGGTGTCTACAATAAACCGATGCACCTTAGTTTGGTCTATCAAAGCCGTATTTGTCCTGGCCACCACCGGAACTCGGCTTAACAAAGGAATCGGAAGCCAGTTTTGTTTTAGCAGTCCTTTGTGCTGATGAGAGGTGCGGGCAGCATGGCCTTCAGTTCAGTGCTGTTCTGTTGTCGTCAGGTGTGGGAACAATTCCCTGAGTTGATCTGTGTCAACTAATGTTGTGACAAAACTGAGCGGCTGACTAGTTAGTGTCAGCAGGCCTGGGTTCTTGGTGGGATAGTAAATTGTGTCACAACTCTTGTTTATGTCGCGTCTTGGGGTTTATGTTGTGTAACCTATGTTTTTGTAGTGCCTTATTGTCTGTGCAGTGTTGCTTGTGTCAAAGTTCTTTATAGTGTCAGTCTAACCAGCCATTGTTTGGAACACCTGTGTTGTGGTACTTGGTGTACCCTGTTGTCTTAAGTGCTGCTGATTGGTTACGGGTTACCCACTGTGGTGATTTGATATATACAGTTGTCTATTGTATCTGTTATTGACATGCAATGTGCTGTTAGAAGAAATAAATAAAGAGCTTGTTTATTTGTCCTTGATTTGTTTGTTTAGTCTCTCTTAGTTTTTACAACCACTATTTCTACCACAGTCTAACACCTTAGTTCATTGCTTGGGCTCTAACATGGTGTTTCCTGTGTGAACATCTATAAAATAGTTTCTGCCCCTGTCCGAGATCTCGTATATCTTCTTATCTAATTACTATCATCTTTTTTTTGTCGGTTGAGGCGGTGTGAGGTTCTCTCTCTTTTCACTATTTTTCTTCTTTGGCCGTAACGAAGTCAGAACTACTCTTTACCTCTTAGCACCGTAGTGAAGGAAGCATCAGTCTTTATGATTGTCTCCCTTTCTCTTTTACATCGACTACAAAATGGCGACCCCGACGAGATATAGTGGCAGCCTTTGAATTGTTCTGTTAGGATTGTCTTAGTATCTAGTGATTGTTTTGTGTGATAGGTCAGTGTTTATGTTTGTGGTGTCCATTGTCTTTGAGTTGTGACATTAGAACCCAGGTTTGCTGCTGAGATCCCCCGGGCATTCCTGCACAAGAGAGGAGTCCCCTGTATGGTGAGTGGGCTCAGATATATTGTCCTCCTAGTACACCTTCCACTGTATCCTATCCAGAGCAAGGATGGCTCTGTCTTCAACGTTAGGGACCGGCAGTTCCCCTCCCTAGTTGGTGCCCCTGACGTCACAGGGCCCACTGGTGAAGTCAGGTACATAGTTGCACCTGTGAAGATAGAAGTACCTTGTTTTGGCCAGCAAGGTGGGCCAACTGTTGAGAAGTATGTGAGGAAGGTGAGATCTGCCTGGAGGGCTGGTGCAGGTGTGCGATGAAGATAAAGTGGACATTATTGTGAAAGTGTTGCTCCCAGTGTGTGGGCGGAACTTGAACTTAGGTCAGCTTGTAATGACCCTGAGGAGATGCTGCAGACCATTCAGCAGGTGTATGGAGAGCAGCGCAGCATGGTGGAACTTGCTGCAGCTTTCTTCCAAGTGAAACAAGATGCTGGGGAACCCATCATGGATTTCTCTCACCGGGTCCACAAAGCCTTTCGTTTGGTGCTGGAAGCTCAGAGAAAGAGGGGCATGGTTGCTTGGGATCCAGTGATCCTAAGAGACTGGTTTGTTGCAAAACTACATAATGTTCTCAGCAGGAGAATGGCAGAGGAGAGGATATTGCATGATCCTTCAGTGACTTTCCTCAGTGTTAGAAACTTGGCCATGCGATATGCTGGTGTGTCATTAGCTCCAGAAGTCTGTGCATACCAATATGTCGAACCTCAAGATTATAGCTCAGAGAGGTGGCCTAATGCCAGTGGTGAGTGTCAAAGGGTCCACCGTGATGATGTGGTGGTGGGGGAGCTTCAAGCTGAGCTAGGTCGGATAAGAGCCTTAGCTGATTCGTTGCTGCAGCCCAAGGTACGACACAAGAGGTGCAATGTTTGTACAAGCCGCACCCACCTACAGAACAGGTGTCCGAAGAGAGGGGTTAGTGTTATTCAGAACCCCTCTGGAGTGACGTGTAGCAAAGTAATTGCAAGCGTAAGCCACCGAGACCAGCAGGGCCTTAAGCGACAACAGAGTCCGCCCCAGGTTGATTCTTCTAAAGGATCAGCCCCAGCAGTTCAGGTGGGTGCATTGTCAACTTCTGATAGCCGGATGGTTATGCGTGGCAACCAGAGAAATTTCTTTCGCAGGAAGAGACGGAGGAGGGGACGAGGGAAGTCTTCTGGTGTCAGTGTGGTCGACCAGTTAGGTGTTAGAAATGTGACAGGTGGACCGTGTATTGTGACTGGTGTGAGGCAAAATTTTCTGCATACCGATATGTCAATCTCGTGACTTTGTGCAAAAGGGGATTGTGAAAGACCACCAGCAAGAACTTTTGCCCGTTAGACATGGTTGTGAAAGATAGAGACTGTTTTCATCTGTTTAGGAATCCCAGTCATTTTGGATTGACAGCCTTAGTGTAGTTAGTTAATTAGCAGTTATGTTTTGCTGTTGTTATATATTATGATTGCAGGTAGATGGTGTCATGTGATGACATGTTTTCTTTTAGAGTGCAAGAACACCAGGCAGACCAGGTGAAAGGGGTGGTTCTGTTGTTCATGTGGTGTTGTCATTACCATCATGTCCAGTAAGAGAGTAACTTCCTGGGTGAATTCATGAGGTGGGATATTATTGAGATAACAATGTTTTGTTGACCCTGTATGGGGTGTTCCTTTGTGTTTATATCCAGGTTATAGGTGGCACAGGATGAAATGTTCTTTTTAGTGTAAGGGTACCGTGTTAGAAGCACAAACCACCCAGGTATCCCATTAGCTGCAGGAAGCTTATATTTGATCAGAAGAAGCAAATGGTATTATTTTTAGTAATGCATTCGTGTTGAATTTCCAGAGTTAAGGGAAGTAGTAACCAATATAAAGGTTACTGGTTTAATGTTTATGTAGCTTTTATGTTTGTTTAATTATTTTTATGTAAGAAGTGAGGGTTGTATTCATTTTGTTATGATTGGTGCTCTTATAGCAGAAGAGCTATTTTTCATCACTGATATTATTTTAGTCATTAGTACCAACAACTGAGTTAGTATAGTTTATACTTTTGTGTTCAGATTATTGGTATTTGGAACTGACTGATGCCTGGTGATGTAATCTACACTGTTTCACATTGTAAGTGATGTATGAAAAGAAAAAGACTATTTTTTTTAGTGGTACTCTTCAGGGATATAACCAGCAGTTTAGGTTTTGGAGGAGGTAACATGTGACATAGATTTGTTTATGCCTTTGTCATTTTGATGGCGGTTTGTGTGTAAATTTCATTGAATCCTTGGTTCATTGATGATTGTTTTTGGGTGTGGTCACAGGTGACTTTACTTTTTTTTGGCATTTGTAATTTTGATGACGGTTTATGTGTAGATGTTAGTACTTGCTTGCTTGATTAGTGATTTTACTTTTTGATGTGGTTACTGAAGACCAATGATTTTATTTTGAGGTGCACTAGCTAGATGGTAACTTTTAAAGAGATAGTTGGGGTGAGGAGATATGATGGTCCATTTCTTTTGACGGGACGTCAAAAAAGTAGGGGGTTGGATAATGTGATAGCGCCAAACCGATGCACCTTGGTGTCTACAACAAATCCGATGCACCTTAGTTTGGTCTATCAAAGCCGTATTTGTCCTGGCCACCACCGGAACTCGGCTTAACAAAGGAATCGGAAGCCAGTTTTGTTTTAGCAGTCCTTTGTGCTGATGAGAGATGCAGGGCAGCATGGCCTTCAGTTCAGTGCTGTTCTGTTGTTGTCAGGTGTGGGAACAATTCCCTGAGTTGATCTGTGTCAACTAATGTTGTGACAAAACTGAGCGGCTGACTAGTTAGTGTCAGCAGGCCTGGGTTCTTGTGGGATAGTAAATTGTGTCACAACTCTTGTTTATGTCGCGTCTTGGGGTTTATGTTGTGTAACCTATGTTTTTGTAGTGCCTTATTGTCTGTGCAGTGTTGCTTGTGTCAAAGTTCTTTATAGTGTCCAGTCTAACCAGCCATTGTTTGGAACACCTGTGTTGTGGTACTTGGTGTACCCTGTTGTCTTAAGTGCTGCTGATTGGTTAGGGGTTACCCACTGTGGTGATTTCATATATACAGTTGTCTATTGTATCTGTTATTGACATGCAATGTGCTGTTAGAAGAAATAAATAAAGAGCTTGTTTATTTGTCCTTGATTTGTTTGTTTAGTCTCTCTTAGTTTTTACAACCACTATTTCTACCACAGTCTAACATCTTAGTTCATTGCTTGGGCTCTAACATGGTGTTTCCTGTTTGAACATCTATAAAATAGTTTCTGTCCCTGTCCGAGATCTCGTATATCTTCTTATCTAATTACTATCATCTTTTTTTGTCGGTTGAGGCGGTGTGGCGTTCTCTCTCTTTTCACTATTTTTTCTTCTTTGGCCGTAATGAAGTCAGAACTACTCTTTACCTCTTAGCACCGTAGTGAAGGAAGCATCAGTCTTTATGATTGTCTCCCTTTGTTCTTTTACCATCGACTACACGCCGATGCCTTAACTCCTTAGTCACTCCGCCTTAATCACGTGTCAAATTAGCATAGAAGATCTGGCACATTGCTGTAATGTTTTTTGAAGGACACTGTTGCGTCGTTGTCAAGGGTATTCAATGTCACAATTAAAAGGTACGCTGTTCAAATATGAACAGAGGACTGGACATATGTACACGAATACGCGGTTTATAATAATATCACACGCCATCTTGAACTAATGTATTAGGATAATGTTGACGCTATCAAAATAATGAATCATAGTAAACATCACGGTTGTTTGGAAAGAACAAAGATGGATGGCGAGTTTCCCGAAAAGAAAAGATTGCAGAACTAACTCTCGCGGATGAGACCACAAACTGGAGGTCATGTGTGAAAACCCCTCAAGTAAAAAGTCTTGCAGGAAATCAAAAATATACTGTTAGTAGCCCTTAACACCCTGGCAAATTGTTAGGATATAAGACGTGTAGATAAAGGCGGTTACGTTGGATGGAATTTATGTACAAGAAGTACAACTTAAACAAATGAATAAAACAAAAGACTGACCTAGGAAAGTTACATCTTGGCATGAAACACTCCCCTGGAAAGTGGGACAAGAAGAACACTGTCATATCATTATCATCATCATCAAGTGCCTTGCCGGCTGACTTGGCCGATCATGTTTCACTACAAATTGCGATCCCCGACGGCATGAATCAATTCTTCTGTTGACGCCTCCCTTGCCGTGAATGTTCTCACGCTGATTTCCTCTATTTTTTCTTTCGACAAATCTTTCCGGTTGTTACAACATGTTCCAGTGTTTGGTTTCTCATCATCATCACCATCATCATCATCTTCATCACCATCATCATCATCACCACCATCATCATCCAGTGCCTTACCGGCTAGCTAGGGCGATCGTGCTGCTACCCAAATTGTCATCCTCGACACCATGGGTCAATGCGTCTGTTGACTCCCTTCCGTGCCATGACACAAGACTGTCCAGAATTTTCTCACACTGTCTTTCCCCATCTCTCTTTGCATAAATATTTCCAGTTGTCACAACATGTTCTAGTTTATGTCGTCTCATAATGTGGCCCATAAATGATGACTGCTTCTTTCTGATGTTTGAGATACGTTGTCTTTACGACTTACCTCAAAATGTCCAGATTGTTTATTTTGGCTCTCCAAATAATTTTCAGCATTCTTCTCTAAAACCACAAATCCAAGGTTTTCGGAGATGTTCCAGCCTATTTCCTAACTGTCCAGGTTTCGCAGCCGTATGTTAACATTGGTTCTGTGTAACATGCAAGAACTCTTGCTCTAACTTTCTAGGGCAAGAACTTATTGCACAAAATTATCTTCATTTGATAAGCATGTACTTCGTTAATTCCACATATTCTAGGTTCTCCTGTTTTATTCATGCCTTTCCGCAGTGGCTTGAAAAGTAAGGCAATGGAAGCCATGGTCAATAAAAAAAAAAAGACAGGGATTGACCGGCACGAAGATAAACAGCACAACACAGGCAGCTTGGGTTAGAAGGTGCCTGAAATAGAACATTGGCAATGGCTATAGGGACTCTTCACCAGACAGTGATGAGAACGACGCTCTGCAACCGATATGGTGTTGATCTTATTGATGATGATGAAGAATTGTAATACCCATCTCACCTCGCCGTGTTCCTCTTGTACCTTGCCGTGTCGAGGTGAAACATAAACAGTGGGAGAGTGTCCGCTTACGGTCGGCATATATCGAGATTGCCGGCTTCGTGGTGAAAGAGTTACGGACGCAGTTCGTAATCCCGCATACCGCGTTCATAAGGCAATGATTTGACAGCAGACCGCCTGCGTTTGCTTTTGATGAAATTGTATGGGTGCCGGTCGTTCAGAAAACTATGGCAAACTACTGAACGTAAGCTTGCCAATAGAATACAAACAGCAAAAAAAGTCAATTTTTTGGACGCGTTATGAAAAGAATTGAATTGTAATTGATTTATTGAATTGTAATACATCATTTAGTATTTATAATGCAAAATCGACGTTACTGCACTCAGAACAGGATTATAATAGCTCAGTGTCATTTAGCATAATTTAGAAGGATGCTGATTGTTTCTGTTGCCACATAGCTCTATAGAGACGCGTCAGTAATCTCCTCACTGGCGTTCTTTGCAACAGGTGATATTCCCCATTGCCCATTCCATCAGCGTGAGTCTAGAAGGTCCATTAAGAGGTGTGTTACCATGCATCAAGCTATCATTTATTGTTATTGTTGTTGTTTTATTTTTGTTTTTCTTTCTTTCTTTCTTTCCTTCTATCTTTCTTTCTTTCTTTCTTATTGTTCATCACCTTCTTTGCTTCTTCTTCTTGTCGTGTCTTCCTTTAAAGTGTCGTCCCTGGAGTGAGGGGAGTCAACACCCACATTATAATTTTTTTCCCCCCTATCAATATCCTGGAGAATCCACCAGCTTCCGTCCAACTCACTCCTTCAGTTCATGGACACCTTTTCCTCTCTCTATCACTGTCGTACTATGCCCCTCTCATACTTCCCCAATGCAACATATTCAACAACTCTTGCTTCTAAAAATTAATAAAGATTAATTTATTAAAAGAAAAGTGTAACGTATATGAGACGTGTATGCGAAGAAAATGTGTGTCGTGTATTCTAATGTAAATGTATAGGTCAGACCACAGAGTTCATGATCAGAGTCCACTCATCATGGCAAGGATTACACGACATCACAAAGAATCAGCACAATGGACCTCACCGACGTCGTGTCCTTCTCTCCAGACATGTCCTCCTCCAGGAGCTCTGATGACCATGAGATCTGATTCCCATTCAAATATATAATCCGTGAACGATACTATTTTTGTTCCTAACACAACTGTTCCTAATAGTTTATAGAAATTCAGACTTCATAATTCCTGCGCAGTGAAAAAACATGGAACACTGTCGTATGAACATGACGTTTTTCCTTCTTGCGAAATGTTCTATAGTTTTCACTCTTAAACAGTAATTGTATCTAGACTAAAATAGATTTCTTTATTTTCTAGATATTGTCTAGAAAATTATGATTTCCTTGATACGTGGAACAACTACACTTCAATGTTTGGTTTTATCTAATGTGAACATCAGTTCCTACTGATCTAGTAATACGTGGACTGAACCTCCATCACTTCAGGTGTGTTAACGAATGGTATGCACTCATGTAGGATACTTATACCATTCAGCTCCACCGAGCAATGTTTATCAACTTCTTCTAGCATAGACCCATTGAGAAAGTTGCTGGCCCATCTTCCTGCACCAAAATTTTATCCGGGATCGGATTTTTCAATGATTCTGTGTGCTTCATCCCGACCAGAGGGAACCTGTAAAATATATAACACAACTGGTGATAGCCTCCCCGTCACTGATCTTTATTAGATAATCGTGGGCCATCGGCCTCGCTCAGAAAAATACCGTGAACCTAACTCTGTCAGGGACAGATGAACTGAACACATAGGTTTTCATCAGGCCAAGACAAGAAAAAAAAAAAAACAGCGTGCGGAATCCCCCCACCAGGGAGCACCCACTGGAAGATCCCAATTATCCCCCATTACTCAATTCTCAACTAGTAGAGCTTATCAACACTTCACTACTCTATTTTCAACTAACAGAGCCAAGTATCACTTCCCTACTCTAGCTAGTTTCAACCATGCTACTGCCTAAATTAATTAGGACTAATTATACAATATGACTACCTTAGGCAACACCGCAGTTAGATCAAATCACATCTACATTTGCCATGACAGGCACGTGTAAAATTAAATTAACCCAATTCGCACACGGTAGATATTATTCCATTCCCTAACTGCAGTGCCAAAGCACGTCCGCCTAAATCCACTGTTTGAGTTACACTGTCTCCCCCAATCATGGTTTTTCAAACAGCCTTGAATTGTTGACGTGACGTTGTTGATGTCCTGCAGGTGTTCCATTGTTTCAAACAACAAACCCACAACTTTCTGTCATGTGGTGACAAGCAAAACCGCCAATTCCGTTTGATGTCGGAAAATTCTAAATGACAGACGGACTGTTTTCTCCCGAGCCGGGCACTTCCGCTTGAATCCGACCTGTTTTTGAACTGTCAAGGGCGGCGTATTGATTCATCTCAATCACTCCCTCTCCAGTAAACATCCGCAGCTGTTACTTTTGACCGTCCTGGGATTTTTGACATCCGATTTGTTTTCTCTGTTAGTTAAAATAGTTGTGGCTGTGAAAACATCCCGTTAATCAGAATGCCATTATTGTCATCAACTGGTTAATCACGGTGTTTTTCGTGACACTTCTAGCCACGGATAAGAGAGGTAATATATATATATATATATATATATATATATATATATATATATATATATATATATATATATATATATATATATATATATATATATATATATATATATATATATATATATGATAATAATGAGAACTATATGAGAAAGCAATAGACAAGAGAGCCAAAAGAAGAAACAAGCCTTTAGTGAGAAAACAATAGACAATAGAGGCAAAGGAACACATATGTAATTATGCTGCTGAAGGTAATGATGATGGATGTTGAAATTGGCGTCTATGGTGATGATAACAATTTTATTACGATAATGCTGACGCTATCAAAATAATGAATTATAGTAAACATCACGGTTGTTTGGAAAGAACAAAGATGGAAGGCGAGGTTCCCGAAAAGAAAAGGAAAAAAGCTACACAACAACCAGCAAAAAATGGACACAAATCAAGGCAACCACCTTGATCATGGAAATACAGAAGGCAGGAGAATTATCAAAAGATCTAGAATCTATTTGGCTGGCCGATATGAGGGCGACATTCTGCTAAGGATCTGCGTAAATCAACGAAGATTGGTAAACTTTACAAGAGTGCCATCACATGTTGCAAAGTGGACGTTGTGATAAGAGCTGTCAATACACAATTAACACACATACTTGATACAACTCAACATGAAGTGTCTGCTGCAATATGATAAATGATAATGAAAAAGAAATGGTGATGTTGATAACACCAGTCAACAACCAAAATGTACCAGATATGAAAATATATTATGCTAACTAATTTTGGTGTACTTAAAACAAACATGACATTAAAACATATTGATTGGCTATCATTTTCAAGATATATGCTACTAGTTTATTTAATTACGGCCGTTTTGTATAAATGACGCATCTGATGTGAGCAATTGGATAATTGTTGTCTAATGACCAATCAAAATGTAATGAAAAGTTGATGATGTAATCCTGCTTATGATTACGTCACTTTTTGGTATAACTGACGTATCTCTGATAAACTTTTGTCATTAGTTAGTGCATTTGTCCTTATCAAAAGTATCGTAGTTAGAAATGTCTACGACTTTTGTGAACAGCGCTAATCATTATGTTATATATGTGGTGAGGTGACACTTAAGTCATAAAAACGAAATATAACTAAATTGAATAAGAAGGAGATGTGACAAAATATACCCCATCAACTGAATACAAGAAGCACGCAAAGAAAGCTCGAACAGTGAATGAATGATGACAGAAGGGGTTCAAATGTGTCTTTTTAAAACAGTATATGAAATTCAAATAATGATTTTATTTCTTCTATTATTTTATGTTGAGATATCAATTAATTGAGTATGTAACCAGACGTTTTATAATGCTGAAGTAGAAAGACTGACTGTTCACCCCCTAGAATTAAACAATAATACATTATTTGTATTACTGTAATGTAATTTCATCTTTTAAACATACAGAACCAATTGGTGAATTTCATTATGATATTTGAAATCAGCATGTCAAAATCAATTTTTTTTTAAATGGTGTATTTAAATTCTTATACAAATAACATTTGAAAATGTGTTGACTAGTGTAATTGAGATCACATTGTGCTAATGATGATAATGTTGATGATGCAATGACGCTAATGATAGTGATGATATGTAAAAAGACAGCGACGTTTAGAATTATGTGTGGATGATGGACAGAGGGAATAGCAGAGAGACATCCATTCATAAAGCCCATAAACTGGCACTCTTCCGCTGTTTATGCTTCACCTCGACACCGCAAGGTACAAGAGGAACATGTTGAGATGATGATGCTGATGATGATGGCGACAACTAAGACGGCGATAATGATGACGATTAGAATCTAATCTGTATGGCAGACACTGTCATCTAAATTACCTTCAGCTCAATTGGTATTCCACGAGGTAAGCTTGAACAATCTCATGTGTTAATAACGGGCAATTGCAAATAATATAGATTCATAAGGATTAATGAAGCGTTGGAACAAACAAGCAGGGATTCTCAAGTGACAGAAAATGGGGTTCATTGGATAGTCCAGAGAATGATCTATTGCCCGCTATGATTATATATAATAGCACTTTAAGGGGTAAAGTTATTCCTGTTAGAATGGATTGCTTACAGAATCTCGGATGTCGGAGTGGGTTCGCCTGATAGCTAGGGACATGTGAAATAGGAAAGCTAATCCACGCGAGAGAAAAAAAAAGAGTCCATTGCACTAGTAGTACGTGTAAGTACTACGCTCCAGTTCAAAGCGAGTGGACAAATAGCAACAACATATCAATCACGCTAACGTGCAAATGTGATGTGAAACGAGCTAACAGAAATTAAAGAAAATTGTTGGCCAAATATCAATAAGGGGACCAAAATTACCACCTAATCCGAAACTGGAGATAAAGTATGGTCAAACATGGTAGTCCATGTCTATGAAAATTGGAAATAAAGGTGATGATATTTTCTTTAACCTGTTAGAAAATTAGCAGCCTAAATTGATTCTCGTTGTAAAACAATAAATTACATTATTGGTCAGCGTTCGCAAACATTGGTAGACATGCGTGTAAAAATGGACAAGAAAAGAGTACTTTATGCTAGGAATTCAACAAAAGTAGACTACTTTTCAACTTATTTGTTTGAATGTTAGGCTAGGAGATCAACAAACAGGAGAGCAGAAAAACTGAAATAACAGGGATGAAATGCATATGATGAGTTCTAAATGTCGGGTGAAGTGATGGGATCAAAAACCTCGATGTCAGGAAACATGAAGCCACAGAACCAGTGTTAGACAATGTTGACAGAGTACAACCCAGAAGACTCGGTCGTGTAACACGGCTATAACAAGACACTGCCTCCTAACTGAAGACGAGGTCTTGTGTAAAAGAGCTGTATAGCCAAGGCTTTCTTCATGATGATTGTTACTCATCTAACGGACAAATTGTGTCGTCTTCTCCAATCTGTTTTACAGACGACAATATAACTCTTCATGATGATTGTTACCCATCTAACGGACAAATTGTGTCGTCTTCTCCAATCTGTTTTACAGACGACAATATAACTCTTCAGGACGCGTCAATAGGTCTTGGCCAGTATATAACCCGGCCCTGGTGCCTTGGAAACACCTCTGCGTCCCAAGTGGTCGATATAATGTCGGCCTCTTTTAATTCTAGATCATAGCCTGTTATTGATTTCAGGCTATGTCGATATGGACGCCCAGGTATATTTTTTTACGATTGGTATTCGAACACACGACCAAAGGACAGGCAGGCAAGCGTCCATTGAGAGCACAGATAAATAAATCATATACCCTCTCCGTGGAGAAGGTTTTACGGACACAGTTCGTAATCCCGCATACCGCGTTCGAAACACAGCTGTTGGCGATTTGGCAGCAGACAGCCTTGCGATGGTTTCTTATGAAATGATATAGTTTCCGGTCGTTCAGAAAGTAAACTACTGAACGTAAACTTGCCCAGGAAACACCAACAGCCACAAAAATGCTGGAGTTGACTGCTAGTTCTGTAAAGGATATGTAACTAACTAACCGAGAGCTCACAACATACATGTTCACTCTTTGCACACCAACTAATGAGTAAACGTATCCAGACAGTGGTCTAGATTCTACCTCCAACAGAGGCCGAATTTAACTCTCAACTTGTTGGAGTCAGGTGTTATCCTAACTGCAATAACTGGATTAACTATTTGCATGATTGTTTTTTCAGGACGTTACAGTCAACCTCAACACTTGTTGTCTGTTTGTGATTTATGAGGCAATTTTTTTGTTGAGTAATTGTCTTTTATTCAATTTTTTTTTGTTGTTGTTGCTTTCGCTGGCTGTTAACTCAAGCCTAGACAATACATGAGTCAATACATGAACTTCTAGTGCAAGGGACTGGTCTCTGCGTGTGGATTAGCTTTCCCTTTTACCAGTATCCCTGCCTATCTGGCGAGAACACTCCGACTGTATTGCTTTCTAAACGACAGAGGCTTATGTAATATACATCAACACAAAGGTCTCTGCGTCCAAAAGCTGACTTCAGACCCTGGACTCGGTATGTAGGTGGACATAGCAAAGTGTTCATTGCCCCTAACCCACAGTGCTTATACTGGGTACCGATATAATACATCGTTGTGTGGAGTTCCCTTGGAAAGAAACGTGTCGAGGACAGGAACAGGTTTCTCCATATCTTTATACTGTGGCCAAGAATATAAAGGCATAACCCTTCACACTCAATCTGTGTCTACATTCCTACCTGCTTATGTGTATGATTCCATCGATTGAAATGACGCATCACCTTCATACCTTAACTTTGTCTACATTCCTACCTAACTATGTTTAGGATTCTATCTGTTGAAGTGTCGTATCACGACCATACCTTATCCTTGTCTACATTCCTACCTAACTATGTTAATGATTCCACTACTTGAAGCGACATATCACCTTCATACATTATCTTTGTCTACATTCCTACCTATCTATGTTTATGATTCAAATTCTTGAAGTGACGTATCACCTCCATGCCTTATCTATGTCTACATTCCTACTAGCTATGTTTATGATTCCACTGCTTTAAGTGACGTATCACCTCTATGTCTTATCTATTTTTACATTCCTACCTGTGTGTATGATTCCATCGCTTGAAATGACGTGTTACCTTCATACCATTTCTTTGTCTACATTCCTACCTAACTATGTATATGATTCCATCGGTTGAAGTGTCTTATCACGTCCATACAGTATCTTTGTCTACATTCCAACCTAACTGTGTTTATTATTGCACTGCTTGAAGTGACATATCCCCTTCATACATTATATTTGTCTACATTCCTACCTAATTATGTTTATGATTCAACAGCTTGAAGTGACATATCACCTCCATGCCTTATCTATTTCTACATTCCTAGCTATCTATGTGTATGATTACACTGCTTGAAGTGACGTATCACTCCCTTGCCTTATCTATGTTTACATTCCTACTTAAATGTGTGTATGATTCCATGGCTTGAAATGACGTGTCACCATCATACCTTATCTCTGTCTACATTCCTATCTAACTATGAGTATTATTTCACCGCTTGAATTATCGTGTCACAGTCACCCCCCCCCCCCCCCCCCACATCTTTGTCTATAATCTTGCGTAACTATGTGTATGATTCTACTGCTTGGAGTGACATGTCACCGTCACACCGCATCTTCGTCTATATTCCTACCTATGATTATGATTCCAACGCTTAAACGCTTAAAGTGACGTATCACCTTTATATCTTATCTTTGTATACATTCCTACCTTACTATGTTTATGATTCCAACGCTTGAAATGACGTATCACCTTCATACGTTATCTTTGTCTACATTCCTACCTAATTATGTTATGTATCTACCGCTTGAAGTCACGTGTCACCTTCATGCCATATCTTTATCTACATTCCTACCTAATAATATTTATGATTCCACCGCTATAAGTCACGTCCACCTTCACACCCAATCTTTGTCTACAATGCCTACCTATGTGTATGATTCCACCGCGTGAAGTGACATATCACATTTACACCCCATGTTTCTGTATATCCCTACATAACTACGAGAATGTTCATTATTCCATCGCTTGAAGTGACGTGTCTTCACCAAGTGAGATGTGGTTATCATTTGCTTGGTTTGTTCTAATTATCTTTGGCATTTCCCTATGAATTTTTGTAATTTATTTTTGAGACTTCCCATCAAGTGTATTTATTGTATTTCCCGTGTGATTTCGCTAGCTTGACAGGGGTGCAGTTTGTCAGCGTAGTCAAGATCTGTACTTCAAATATGACCTACATTTAGCTAAATTTAAATTTTGAATGTGGTAAATTAGGAAACAACATTGCAATCATTGGCAATGAATACGTTTACAGGCACCAGAGGGCTGCATTGATATGTTGTGAACAGTTCATAAATGCCTGTGAGTATAAATGTTGTTAACGGACTCTAAGAATATGTTGAATACAGAAAAGAACAAATACATCCATACAAGAGCTGAATATTGAAGAAGGTTGACTACTAAAGACGATAAAACAAAGAAAATTGACATATTTTGGTCACTTGAAAAGTCATAAAAGTTTGGAGAGAACAATAATGGAGGGGTGTATGCCCGGGAAGACAGGACGACGAAGGCCAAAGAGAAGATGGGTGCAGGCTGTGGCGGATGATCTCCATTTGGATGTATCGGACGCGGGACATCTTGCTTATGAACGAGAAATCTTCCGGAAGGTTGTTATGGGAGCGAGGTTCTGCAAGGGACATGCTACTGAATGAATGAATGAAATAACTAATTAATTAATTAATTAATTAATTAATTACGGATGGATGAATGATATCCACAGGCAAGAGATTGTAGTCTGTTGACACTGATGTCCCTAAAACACGAGGAAAAACACTCTCTGGAGGTCAGCGTGGTCGAGAGGACAAGTTACAGTGTGATGATGCCGAGGTAGGGGATTTAACCCCTACACCGGTCAGTTGGACTAAAATAATGACTTCTCGTCCTAGACTTGGGGACGTAAATTACAAGTACCTCTGAATTCGCCTGATGACGATGGATACTGGTACTAGCAAAAACTAATCCATATGCACAAAGCAGTCCAGTGAACTAGTAGTGGCAGCATGGGTATGAACTACGCCTGAGCACAAAACAAACCAAACAGACATATTCTCCGGAACTTTCTAGACCTGACAGATTTAAATTATATTTTATTATTAAATCCATGTTTACGTATGTCATTATTGAAGCCGTGGTAGCGTGTTGACTAGCATGCTCACCTGCCTAGCCTGGTAGTCATGTGTTCGGACCCGCATCACATCATAGTACTTTGGACATTTCTATTTGCTTTCTGTCCTCATCTGATAGGTCAAATATAGGTCTAATATGAGTAAAGTAAAGAACCGTATCATAGTACTTTGGTCATTTCAACGACTAAACTAAACTAAACTTGGTCATTTCTTTTCGCACTCCGTCCTCACTGTATAGGTCAAATATAGATCTAAGGTGAATTGAGTCAGAGTACAGACATCAAAGTACTTTGGACAATTCTTTTCGCGCTCCGCCCTTATTTGTTAGGTCAAATATAGGTCTGAGCATGACATGCACAATAGACCTTAAATTGCGTCAAAAGGACCTTGAGTGCTGACTTGTCAATAAAAAATATAAAGCTAACACCATATCATACCCACTCCACATCAAGGTATGGACACATTAATGTACTACTTACTATATGTCGTCCTGCCTTTTGTTGCATCTCTCTGTGTGCTTATCTGCATTCTCTTTTTATTTTTTATGCACTGGAAAGATTCGTTGTATTGCCTTCATTTCTTATGTACAAGTAGAAAGATGAGAGGGTAGGTGGTAGGATAACAGATTGATAACAGGTAACAATCTTCAGCGATGCAATGTCAACTGAGACGACTATGGTCAGAAAACCATAAATAAACCTTATTATAAATCAGAAAATCATAAACACAGGGAACTTTACACGTTATTATAAATCAGAAAATCATAAACCCGGGAAACTCATACACGTTACTATAAATCAGAAAACCGTAATTCCAGGCAACTCATAAACGTTATTATAAAATACATCCTAGAATATTAAAAACAATACACTAGAAAATTGAGCATGATATGACTCAAATTGCTGAGTTAGAAGCCAAACAACAGAACCTACACAAATATACGCCTGGGAACAACAAATTTAATACACAGAAACGAGACACGGCAAGCAACCACAACTGGTACAAACAAAAGGCATACTTTAATAAGTGCTCTGTAGCCAAGCGTTTACAAATGCAATTCGTTAATCTCGAATATCACGCTCGAAACATAGCTGCGGGAGATTTGGCAGCAGACAGTAATGCGTTGGTTTACTTGCAAATGTATGAGTGCCGGTCGTTCAAAAATAAATGGCAAACTACTGAACGTAAACTTGCCAAGAAATCACAAGCAGTCAAACAAGCGCTGGGGTTCCACTACCACGTTCTGTAAAGGATATGCAACAATCTTTAGGAGACACGAACACGTAAATACCACAGAAGAAAAACAATTAGTGAAGAGTAGCATTACTGCTGAATCTCAGCAACAGCTTTCCTCCTATCAGTAATTTTTTAAAAATATTCTTTACAGGACATCGCTTTCAACAACAGCATCTTTCTGCTGATTGTTGATTTCTTGGCAAGATTACGTTTTCTTTCTTTTCTTTTCATTGCTTTCTGAGCAACCGGCTCAAATACCCCGTAAGTTACCGACACGGAGAGAACCGCTACCAATTCTCGCGCAACATCACGTTACTTACGAGAGTATACGAGATTACGGAGAAAGTCATGTAACCTCTAGACCAGAGAGACCGACCCTATCAGCATACTGACCCGAAAATTTAGACGTCAACCACCATAGAGAAAGAAATACCAAATGACACAGCCAGAAACAGCCACAATCAGACGAAGAACACAATAATTAGCAAGATGTTCCAAGTACAACAGAAATAAAGTAGGGAGATAACGACTACAAATATAACAGATCGATAATAACCAATTATTGATCTGGATCAGATGAACTCGTTGGAGTTTACTGAACCATCCCATGCACTGATGCAACTTGGATATTGCAGCCAGTGTTTGTTAGTTCTACTCCAGTGCTGTTTGTGTCATTGTTTCCGCGGGTTTGAAGACTGAGGGAACTGTTTGTGTCATTGTTTCCGCGGGTTTGAAGACTGAGGGAACAGTTTGTGAGACGTTGAAGAATATGATCTTGTCTCTGGGCAAGAAGTTTATTTGATTTACCATTAACTGATGCTAATTTTAAAGTTATGTTGCAAAGTTGTCCTGGGAATTGCCATTAGTAATTGATATATTTGACGTGAATTAAATATAATTGATATACAAATAAAGCAACTATATATCCCAACTGTATTTTTGATTTGCAAATGTGTATATATGAATACTTGAATTGTGTGTGTGTGTGTGGGGGGGGGGGGGGCACACGAGGCAGGGGGATAACAACTGATAAGATGTTAAGTGGCCTCACATCATCTTAGGGACGCACATTAGTATAATACGTGACGGCTGTATGTATGTATGTATGTATGTATGTATGTATGTATGTATGTATGTATGTATGTATGTATGTATGTATGTATGTATGTATGTATGTATGTATGTATGTATGTATGTATGTATGTATGTATGTATGTGGGGGGTACGGGGTGTCAGGCATTGGTAGCACTTTTGGTAAGGATGGCTCTCATGTCCTTTCAGGACCCATCCCCCACTGGTCCAAGTCTGACACCCAGCTCGTGCCTGTGGCTCCTAGTAGCTGTCAGCATGCGACAGCGGCCATATGGTCGTCTTCTACTGACCGGAGCAGCAGTGGGATTCGGCAACCCCCTGAGCGACTGAGCAGCCCTCTATAGGAACACTCTGCTCACCTCCATAGCATGAGGAAGGGGCTAGAAAAGGTACCCTAAACATTGTCTGCTTCATCACTACCTAACCAGCTAGCCGCGGTTGGTGGGTACCCTAACTGCGGTCGACATACAAAGAAAGATAAAACAAGCAAAGCTAAAAGAGTAAACCATATTCCCTTAACAATTGGAACTTGGAATGTACGCACCCTACATTGACAGAGACGGCGCGTCGGGTCCAGAGAGACGAACAGCACTGATTGGGAGAGAGCTGGGCAGGTACAACATCGACATTGCAGCCTTGAGCGAGACACGACTTGCAGAAGAAGGCCAAATCTGTGAAATTGGTGCCGGCTACACATTTTCCTGGAGTGGAAGGAAAAGCGAGGAAAGACGCCAATCCGGTGTGGGATTTGCCATTAAGTCGGCCTGGTCGGCAAATTAGCTGGATATTCCTAAGGCTATAAACGACAGGCTCATGACCATGAAGTTGCCTCTGCTGAATGGAAGGAAGCACGCAACCATTGTAAGTGTCTACGCACCAACTATGATCCAACGAAGATGATGTCAAGAACAAGTTCTTTGAGGACCTGCACAATGTATTAACATCTGTTCCCAAAGGAGACAAACTTATACTCCTTGGGGATTTCAATGCCAGAGTAGGCACGGACACCACCTCTTGGAGTGGCATTATTGGAAAGCATGGAGTCGGAAATTGTAACAGCAATGGACTCCGCCTCCTTCAGACATGTGCCGAACACGATCTCCTGATTACGAACACAATTTTCCGTCTCCCCATGAGAAATAGGACATCGTGGATGCACCCTCGCTCGAAACACTGGCACCTCATTGACTATGTCATCGTCAGGAGGAGTGACAGACAAGACGTTCGAGTGACAAAATCCATATGTGGTGCCGAATGCTGGACAGACCATCGTCTCATTGTCTCGAAAATGAACATCCACATCAGGCCACCACGGCGTCCTCAAGGGGCGAAAATGCAAACAAAGCTAAATGTCACCCGCCTAAACAGCAAGAAAATGCAGCAGTCGTTTGAAAATATGCTGGAAGACCGCCTCAAGAACAATGCTGAAGCTAAACAGGATACAGAAACAGAATGGAGAGCCCTAAAGGACACAATTTACAACACTGCTATGGAAATCCTGGGTCCAGCCCCCCGAAAGCATAAAGACTGGTTTGATGAAAATTCCGAAGACATCAACCAATTGCTGGCCGAGAAACATCTTCTCCTCAAGGCACATTTGAATGACCCAAAGTCAACATAAAAAAAGATGCTTTCAAGAACATTCAGAGAGTAGTGCAGCAGAAACTTCGGCACATGCGGGACTCCTGGCTGAGCAGCAAAGCTGATGAAATTCAGGGCTTTGCTGACAGACATGATATGAAAAACTTCTACGACTCACTGAAAGCGGTCTATGGTCCTTCATCACCAGGCATAGTTCCCCTCCTCAGTGCAGACGGGGGAACATTGGTCACCGATAAGAAAGAAATCCTCCAACGCTGGGCAGAGCATTTCAGCAAAATCTTAAATGCAACTTCCTTCTTCGATGATGAAACCATCAACTGCCTTCCTCAAGTTCCCACCAATGAGACACTTGATGACCTGCCAACCATAGTGGAAATAAACAAAGCCATCCAGCAACTCTCCAGCGGCAAGGCACCTGGTCCTGACTCCATCCCAGCAGAGATATACAAGGCAGGTGGGCCGGTCCTAACAGAGCAGCTTCACCAAGTCTTCACAAACATATGGATGAACGAGACCATGCCACAAGATTTTAAGGACGCGTCAATAGTCCACCTTTACAAACGTAAAGGAAACCGCCAATCCTGTGACAACCACCGAGGCATCTCCTTGCTTTCAATTGCAGGGAAGATACTCGCCAGAATTCTTCTCAATCGCCTCACAGCCCATCTCGATCAAGGTCTTCTTCCTGAGAGTCAATGTGGCTTCAGAAAAGAACGTGGAACTGTTGACATGATTTTCGCTGCAAGGCAGCTGCAAGAGAAATTTCAGGAACAGAACTGCGAAATGTTCTCCATTTTCATTGACCTTACCAAGGCTTTTGATACGGTCAGCAGAGAAGGACTGTGGAAGATTATGGCAAAATATGGCTGTCCACGAAAGTTTGTCCAAATAGTGCGGCTATTTCATGACGGCATGCAGGCAAGAGTACAGGAAAATGGTGAACTGTCTGAACCCTTTCCTGTCACCAATGGAGTGAAGCAAGGATGTGTCCTGGCACCAACACTGTTCAGCCTCATGTTTTCAGCCATGTTGATGAATGCCTTCGAGAACGACGACATTGGAATAGACATCAACTACCGTATGGATGGAAAGTTATTCAATCTCAGAAGGCTGAAAGCTAAAACCAAAATTGGCAGCGGCACCGTCAGAGAGCTCCTGTTTGCTGATGATTGCGCTCTATACGCCAACTCAGAGGCGGACATGCAACATAATGTTTCAGCTTTCTCACATGCCTGTGCCAACTTTGGGCTCAATATCAACTTGGAGAAGACTGTAGTTATGTACCAGCCAGCTCCAGGGAATAATCACACTGTGCCGAATATCAAAGTGAATGATCATAGACTAAGTGTTGTGGACAAATTCACCTATCTTGGCAGCACCGTGTCACAAGCTGCCACAATCGATGACGAAGTGAATGCAAGAATCTCCAAGGCCAGTGCAGCCTTTGGCAGACTTTACAAGAATGTATGGGACAGAACTGGAATAAGCCTGCAAACAAAGCTAAAAGTCTACAAAGCAGTTGTATTATCCACACTGCTATATGCTTGTGAAACCTGGACTGTTTATCAGCGACACGCTAGGAAATTAAACCACTTCCACACAGTCTGCCTAAGGAAGCTACTGAAGATTAAATGGCAAGACAAGATTCCAGACACTGAAGTCCTAGAAAGAGCATCCATGCCCAGTATCCACACTCTACTGATGAAGAATCAGATTCGCTGGGCTGGTCACTTGACTCGCATGCCAGATCACAGGCTCCCTAAACGAATTTTCTACAGTGAACTGCCTTGTGGTAAACGCTCCCAAGGTGGCCAGAGGAAACGTTTTAAAGACACTCTGAAAATTTCACTGAATGCTTTTGGAATTCATCATGACACCTGGGAGGCTGCAGCCAGAGACCGAAATTCGTGGCGTGCATCATTGCGCAAAGGTGCAGTCATATGTGAGGCAACCAGGACTGCAAGAGCTGTGAAGAAAAGGCAGGACAGAAAAACCACTGCAGGAAATCCTCCTCCAGAGACGTCAAGCATTCTTTGCCCACATTGTCAAAGAACATTTCGAGCCAAAATAGGCCTTATCAGCCATCTTAGAACCCACGGCTCCACACCTTCAACCCCACTGGATGAAATGAATGGTCATCATCATTCTTGATGGACAAACAACAACAACATGTATGTATGTATGTATGTATGTATGTATGTATGTATGTATGTATGTATGTATGTATGTATGTATGTATGTATGTATGTATGTATGTATGTATGTATGTATGTATGTATGTATGTATGTATGTGTGTATGTGTATGTATGTATGTATGTATGTATGTATGTATGTATGTATGTATGTATGTAGTGTGTATGTATGTATGTATGTATGTATGTATGTATGTATGTATGTATGTATGTATGTATGTATGTATGTATGTATGTATGTATGTATGTATGTATGTATGTATGTATGTATGTATGTATGTATGTATGTGTATGTATGTGTATGTGTGTATTTGTGTATGTGTGTGTATGTATATCTGTATGTATGTGTGTATGTGCTGTATGTGTGTATGTATGTTGTGTTATGTGTGTATGTTATGTACTGTAGTGTTATGTATGTATGTATGTACTGTATGTATGTATGTATGTATGTAAGTGGTTTTATTTTGGTATGTCATGTATGTATGTATGTACTGTAGTATGTATGTATGATGTATGTATGTATGTCTGTATGTATGTACGTGTGTTTTTGTGTGAGTGTGTGTGTGTGCGTGCGTGCTTGCGTCCGTCCGTGCGTGCCTGTCTGTCTGTCTGTCTGCCTGCCTGTCTGCCTGCCTGCCTGCCTGCCTGTCTGTCTGTCTGCCTGCCTGTCTGTCTGTCTGTCTGTCTGTCTGTCTGCCTGCCTGTCTGTCTGTCTGTCTGTCTGTCTGTCTGTCTGTCTGTCTGTCTGTCTGTCTGTCTGTCTGCCTGTCTGTCCGTCTGTCTGTCTGTGATGATTAATTTCAACCTACTGAAATTAGTCTTGCCATGACATTCACCAAAAGACAAAAAATTATGGTATTGACTGTGACGTATTGTTCAGGATGCGGAACTAAATGTAACGGTCTTGTAGGAGCAGAGTACCTATCTCTTGCAATTGATTGATGTCTGGTGTGAGTCTAGCCCAGCTCAGGAAAGTTATTTTTCTTGTGTAACAAACTGCTTAGATTCAGCTTGCCTCTGGCAATTTTTATAATTAGAGACATGGTAGGATGAGGTGAGGAAATATTGAGTATGTGTGAGGGGGGGGGGGGGGAGTTTGGACTCTCACTGACAATATGCAGCTTAGCTGTAATTTGCTTGTAAGACACTATAAATGCTTATGCCGTCAAAATAATATTTTCTCATAAGTTGTTATAATACGTTAAAAGTTAGTACCTGAAAGATATAGACCCGGAGTTGCAAATGGTTGGATCGGGTTTTGTTTCTGTAGGAAAAGTCAGGGCATATCTGAAAGAGTACTAAAGATAGAATATTCAACAAATTATATCGATTTCTTGAATCTGCTGAAGAAATGTAAATCGTGGATATTCAGTCATCGACATTATCGTCGCCATTATCAACATCATCATCACCATCATCACCATCATCATCATCATCATCATCATCATCATCATCATCATCATCATCATCATCATTTCATCATCATCTTCATCATCATCTTCATCATCATCTTCATCATCATCATCATAACTGTGATGGTCATTACACAGGCGTGTGTCGAAGTGATTTGATCATGCTACCCTTCTGTCCCCGATTTTCAGAAATTCTGTTCTGCTCTATGTAAGTTTAAAGTCCCAATCTTCATACTTGCCGTTGTGATGCGAGTGTTTCTTGGGCGGTTTCTTTCGCGGCATTATGCATAGTATACCTGTGCTGGCTGTTGGTTTGTCGAGACTCCTGTCTGTTCCACTTTTTACATGAGGCAGTGAGGAGCATGTTGTGTGATATTCACTGGTACAGGATCGAAGCACAATGGGGCGACCCTTTATCTAAAGTTGGAACCTCAACTAACTAACTAACTAACTAACTAACTAACTAACTAACTATCTAACTAACTAACTAACTAACTATCTAACTAACTAACTAACTAACTAACTAAATACTAACTAAATACTAACTAACTAACTAACTAACTAAGTACTAACTAACTAACTAACTAACTAACTAATTAATAACTAACTAACTAACTAACTATCTAAATACTAACTAACTAACTAACTGACTAACTAAATACTAACTAACTAACTAGCAAAATACTAACTAACTAACTAACTAACTAAATACTAACTAAATACTAACTAACTAACTAACTAACTAAGTACTAACTAACTAACTAACTAACTAACTAATTAATAACTAACTAACTAACTAACTAACTATCTAAATACTAACTAACTAACTAACTGACTAACTAAATACTAACTAACTAACTAGCAAAATACTAACTAACTAACTAACTAACTAAATACTAACTAACTAACTAACTAAATACTAACTAACTAACTAACTAAATACTAACTAAATAACTAACTAACTAACTAACTAACTAAATAACTAACTAACTAACTAACTAACTAAATACTAACTAACTAACTAACTAAATACTAACTAACTAACTAACTAACTAACTAAATACTAACTAACTAACTAACTAACTAAATACTAACTAACTAACTAACTAATTAACTAACTAACTAAATACTAACTAACTAACTAACTAACTAACTAACTAACTATCTTCATCAAGATATGGATACTCTGTCTTTTCAGTTACACTCTCCAACCAATTCCTTAGTGCCGTGACCACCTCACCTTCATCATACATTAGATCTCCTCTCAGAAGAGCAGCATAATTTAATCTATCAGCATGTGTTTCCTCTCAGAAGAGCAGCATCATTTAATATATCAGCATGTGTTTCCTCTCAGAAGAGCAGCATCATTTAATCTATCAGCATTTTCATTGCCCCGCACACTTGTATGCCCAGGGCAGAAAATGAATGATATACTCACAATCTTCGTATAGTAGGTCTCTGCTAGCCGCAAGCAGATCTCTACTAATGGAGACCACATAACAACTGAAAGAGAATGTAGATTATGGTCTCCAGCTTTATGATGGTAGGCAGAGGATCTTTTTTTGGGGGGAGGGGGAATGGGGGTGGGGGGAGACAATGGCTACAGTCATCTACCAGTATGGTCACTGCTAGGAAGGAAAGCAATGGCAAACTACCTTCTTTACAGATGCCAAGAATATCATGTACTGCAATCTCATCGATAATGGGTGCTCCTAGGAGCAGCTTCGCCCGGTATGGGTAGTCATGTGCACCAGGTGACTCCAGACCGTAAGCAGCCGACTGAGTGCAAAAGGATATCAACATTGAAAGTAGGAACTTGGAATGTAAGAACTATGAGTGGGAATGGACAATTTGGTAACATTAAGAATGAAATGAGAAGACTAAATATTAACCTGTTAGGTATATGTGAGATCAGAGGGACAGGAATGGGCGTTATAAAATCTGAGGAAAACAGAATAATCTATTCTGGTGGAGAGAAACAACAGCGAGTAGTGATAATTATAATTGATACGGAGAGATCAAAATCGATCAAAGGATATTTGACTGTATCAGACAGAGTGTTACTGATGATGTTTTGAGTGGAAGACCTTTTGATGTCAACGTCATACATGTCTATGCGCCAACAGCAGACAGTACTGATGACAGCATTGATGAATTTTATAATGATTTAGAGAATGCCTTCAAGAATTGCAAGAATTCTGAAGTAAATATCATAAAGGGTAACTTGATTGCCGAAGTTGGAAATAAACAGGACGGATGCAGAGTAGGCCAGGTTGGACTAGGGTAACAGAATGGAAGAGGTTACAGACTTTTACAATGGGCAAACGAGCATGATGTGATTATTGGAAACACCTGTTATCAACATCACTCAATGAGATTATGGACATGGAGGAGTCCTGATCATAAGATCATAAATCAGATTGATTACATTCTCATCAATAGAAGATTTCGAAATGCCTTAAAAGTCGCAAAAACTATACCAAGCGCAGACTGCTACAACGACTATAGATTAATCTTAAGCAATATACATATAAAATTAAAGAAAGTAAACTATACACCAAGAAACACAAAATTTGATCTTCGGGCACTGAAGAGTGAGGAAATAAAAGATAAATTCAACGTAGAGGTAAAGAACAGATTTGATGCATTGTCCGATAAGGCAATATTATTCCAAGACGTCAGTGTCCAATGGGAAATATAAAAAAAAAAAAAAGAATCAGACAATCAAGCTGCAGAAATAACCATACCAAAAATAAAGATAATGGGACGCAAGAAATGGATGACGGAAGACATCTTAAAACTCACGGAAATAAGAAGAAATAACAAAAATAGAAGAGATTCACAGGAAAATTAGGAAGCTTTGCAAAGAGGCAAAAGACAGATGGCTTGAGAAAAATTGCAAGGAAATTGAAACCCAACACTTCACTCGGAATACCAAATTAATGCACAAAAGAATTAATGACATCACTAACAAAAGAACACACACATCAACGGGTTACCTAAAAACCAAAGATGAAAAATCATAATAGGAAAAGATCAGATTCTACATGCATGGTCAGATTATGTGAAAGACATTTATGATGATACAAGAGAAGAACAGTATGATCATCGGAATAATAATGAAGAACCATAAATTTTGAAGATGGAAGTTCAGAATGCTCTTAACCATGTGAAAACTGACAGGACCCCGGGTGCAGATAACATCACAACAGAAATGATCAATGCCTTAGAAGAATACGGAATGGACCACGTCACGAGACTGCTGAACGCATTAAATGATACTGAGATATACCTCCTGAATTATATAATTCTATATTTATTGCAATCCTGAAGAAATCAGGAACCTTGGAATGTGATCACTATCAAACAATTAGTATAATGAGCCACATCACAAAGAATTTGCTGAAAATTACCATGCAAAGAGTTAGGAAGAAAATACAACCCGAAATAGGAGAAGAACAATGTGGGTTTGTAGAAGGCAAGGGTACAGTAAATTATATGTATATACTGAGAACAGTAACTGAACGCTCTATAGAAGTAAACAAAGATCTACACCTTTGCTTTATTGACTACACAAAGACTTTCGATAAAATGAGACATGTCGACATGATAAGGATGCTTGAAGATCTACAAATTGATGGAAAAGACTTTAGACTTGTAAAAAACATATTGACAACAACAAGCTGCCATCGGAATTGATAATGAAGTAGGTCAATATCAGCCTATTAAAAGAGGTGTGCGACAGGGATGTGTAATTTCTACAGATTTTTTTTTCCCAGTACAGTGAAAATATTTTCAGAAATATAGAAGATATGGAAGGAATCAACATAGGGGGACAATACATCAATAACAATAGATATGCAGATGATACAGTCTTGATTGCAGACAATGAACAGGACCTGCAACATTTAGTAGATGCGGTTGTTGCACACAGTGAACAACTAGGGTTAGAACTGAATAGTAAGAAGACAAAGATTATGGTCGTCACTGGGAAGAAGGAAATACCAGAATGTGATATACGAGTAAATGGGCATATTCTTAAGCAAGTAAATCGGTACAGTTATCTTGGAACAGTGGTAACATCTGATGGGAGACGCCTTGAAGAGATTAGAACAAGAATTGCCATTGCGATGGTAGCCGTTTGCAAGATGAAACACATACTGAACAATAAAAAGATATCGATTGGAACGAGAAAAAGAGTGTTGAAGTGCCACATAGAACTTGTACTTTTTTATGGATCGGAAGCGTGGACAATGAGCCAGCAAGCTGAAAAACATCTGATGACTGTGGAAATGTGGTTTCTGAGGAAATGCATAGAATACCATGGTAAGACAGAAAAACCAATGAACAAGTCTTCCAAGAAACAAATGAAGATCGTTAACTGATTAGATAAATTAGACGTAGTCAATCAAACTTTTTTGGGCATGTTATGAGAAGAAATGTCTTGGAGAACTTGATGACAACTGGCAAGATCGAGAGGAAGAGTCCAAGAGGAAGACCGAGAAGTAAAGACCTGGATAGCTTTGCCACGTGGCATGGTCGAGACAGGAACACGGAGCTGATCCACGACTCTATTGATCGAGTAAGATGACAAAACATGACCGCCAACGCTTATCGACATGGCACATGATGGATGGATATATCATTATTCGCTGATATAATGATATAAGCAATGCTAATTTTGTCAAACTATCAGACGACAGAGATGATTAAAGGGTCTTAATCGCCTATGGCTTCTCCAGGTCGACTGCGTATAAAATAAAAAGAAATTACTGCACACATACTCTTAGACAGACTCGCACGCAATTTCAAACATACCTTGTTTCTTTAGAGGCCATGCGATTTTGAAAAAGGTCGAGATACAAATGCAATTATCTTTTTGCAGTCAAGCAAATTCACGAAAAGTGGTAAGAGCAATATATATCCACCTCTAAACCACATGTGCAGATCTTAGCAATGTTTACGAACATTGCAAATACCTTGGACTGCCGGCATATCTAACAACGATTGTCCGAAAGAAGCTAATGAAACCACGACATGTTACATAACTGTAAGAAAGCCATAAACAACATTCGTTTGTCGTGTGATGAGTAGAGATGCACTAGAGAACATCGCAAAAACATAAAAGATCAGTGGGGGATAAGTGGCAGTGGCACACCAAGAGATGCTGGGCAGCAAATTTGATCCAGAGCACCAAGTACCGAGATCTACGGAAAGACATACACACATGTGTCATCCGGCACGGCACATGATACTATCACCAACGTTGTTGACACTGTTAACCGTACCCGGTTATGGAAGTTTTTGTCCACAATTGGAACTCCCTGGTTGTAAACCAGAATCACACTTCCTACAAATAATCTTTTCTCTAGCTTGGTTTTCAAATTGTGAAATTGTGCTGGCAGCCGATTATTCGACCTGCTGTTTTCGGTTTCCAAATATCGAGAGATGTGTAAATGCAGAACATACAGATGAGACCTTCGAATTGTTTGCTATTGTGAGAGAAGATTAGGCTTCGGGCTCATTACGCAAGAATATTTGGGTCTGTGCCATATTGTTTATTTACAAAACAGTCAGACGGCAGAGTCGGCACTAGCCATCTGCGATTGTTTTAGTCTGTAAGTGGTCCAGAAGGTGTGTGCGTGATACTTACACATACATGCACGCACACTCATACGTACATACATATACAGAGACACACACACCCATGCAAACACACACAAAGAAAGATAGACCGAATCAGACAGACAGAGATAGACATAGATGAAGGAATAAAGACAGAGAGGTGAGAAAGACAGAGAAACAGAGTGAAAGACAGAGAGATTGAGAGAGAGGGTGAGAGAAAGACAAAGAGAAGAGTGGGAGACATGAAGAAAGACAAACAGAGAGAGGGAGTGAGAGGGAAAGACATAGAGAGACTGAGTGAGTGAGTGAGTGAGGGAGGGAGGGAGGGAGTGAGGGAGGGAGGGTTGGAGTGAGGGGGGAGTGAGGGAGGGAGGAAGTGAGGGAGTGAGGGAGGGAGTGATTAATGGACATATCCTTTGTCTTGAGGGAACTGCAAAGTTTCCCAGTACCCACAGGCCCGTTCGTTTGAGTCGTCAAAATAACAGCTCAGTGAGCTTTGTCTAATACCATCATCACTATCATTGTATGCCATGGTGGTAGACATCGGCGGTCATGTTTCACGCGATCGCCATTGTCATTAGTCAGGTTTGTTTTCTTGACCCAATTATTCCTTGTGGTCAACCATCCAGGTATTTAACACTTTTGCTTCCCTTTCCTCTTTTCCCGTCAACTTTGGCAGTTACCACTAGTGTTTCAAGTTTATTTCTTGAATACATTAAGTGGCATCTTCAAGATGAAATGTTGATGGTTCCTCATCATAATGTGCCTGTCCATACGTGTGGGCGGTCATGTTTCACCATCTTTCACGATCACCAGAGTCGTGGATTTGCTCAGTATTCTTGTCTCGACCATACCGCGTTGCCAAGCCATCTATATATTTACTTCTCTGTCTTCACTGGTTCTTTTCCTCTCAATTTTGAAAGTTGTCACCAAGTTCTCTAATGTATTTCTGCTCAGAGTGTGTCCGCAAAATTGGTGGATGGTTACAGACCATCATTATCATCATCTTCTACTTGTTTATTTAAGCGTCGTGGGGATGATTAGTTGACTTTCCAGCGCTCGATGGGTGGCACTGCATAGTGTCATTCCGTGTGATTACACAAACATTACAGACTTTGATGTCGTCAATCCATTTTCTTCTTGGTCGTCCGATTGCTCTCGTATCAGATCTTCTTTAATGTAGCACATGTGCTCGTAATTGGTAGTGTTGCATTATAATGAGATGAAATTTGATCGTCTGCCTTTCATTATATGTGGCACACTTTCTTCATCCCACTGTCTGTCTAATAACATCATTTCTTACACGGTCTCAGATAGTTAAGTTGAGAGATATTCTCTTGCATTCCATCTCACAAATGTTGATTTTGCATCTATGTGATTTGGATAATATCAAAGTGTGATATTATTATCAAAGGGTTGGTGTGAATATGCTATTTATTATCTGTCAATTTACGGACATGGGCATATTTGGATGTTTTAGCGTGGGTGAAAGTTGACATGTGTTTATATATATATATATATATATATATATATATATATATATATATATATATATATATATATATATATATATATATATATATATATATATATATATATATATATACTGAGAGAGATCAGCAACACTTTCTATATCTCGTTTTCGTCGTTTCCTTTGATAACTCATTGTGTTTGCTTGCTTTGAACTCAAGCGTAGTCCATACATGTGCTTCTAGTGCAATGGACTGATTATTACGTGTGAATTAACTTTCCCAATTACCAGTGTCCCTCGCCATCTGGAGAAACGATTCCGACTTCTGAGGTATTTGTAATGTACGTCCCCAAATCAAGGACGAAAAGTTAACATGTTAGTAAAACTGACTTGTATAGTGGTTGAACCCGCTACCCCGGCAACAGCACGCCGGAAGTTTAAGTGCTGGCGATCTTATCCATTCGGCTGTGCTGACCTCCCCTTGTTAATTCATCTGTGGATGTCATATTCCCATTCTTTGTACACTTAGCATGATTGCACCTACTCCCTCCTACAATTGTTTGATCTTATCTCATCTCATCATGTTCCTCTTGTACCTTGCAGTGTCGAGGTGAAGTATAAACAGCGGGAGAGTGCTCGCTTATATGCTTCATGTATCGAGATTACCATGGACTCTGTTATGCTCTCTGCCCATCGTTTACGTGGTCGGCCTCTTCATTTGCTTCCCTTTGGTCTTAATATCATCGCTTGTTGTGGTATACTGTTAGTTGGTAACCTACTTGCATGGCCAAACCATTTAACTTGCTGTCTTCTAATAAAATCTAGCGCTGCTATAGCCACTACTTTAGTCCTGATTTCTTCATTTCTGATCTTATCTCTTCTTGATCCATTGAGTATTCTTCTTAGGAATCTAGTTTCTGTTGTTGTGATTTTTCTTTTCTCTTTTTCTGTCATTGTCCAGGTTTGGCATTGGTAACATCGAATTGGTAGGAAGATTGTGTTGTAAAGTGCTTTCTTAGTAGTTATTAATACATGTTTGTTCTTTAGTATTGGTGCCACTTGTCCAATGTGTTGGTTTACCTTATTGCATCTATTTCTCTATCTCGTCTTCTTATTTACCATTTGATGATATTATACTTCCTAGGTACATGAAACTCTTTACGTGTTTCAAGGGATGTTCGTTTAGGTAAATCGTTGCTGTTTTTTCTTCTTTAGTTATAGTCATTAGTTCTGTTTTACGTGTGCTAATTTTCATGTTATGTTCCCTACACATTTCGTTTAGACTGTTCATGTGGTCTTGTAATTCAGTTTCTGATTTTGCCATTAGTGACTGGTCATCTGCAAGCAGGAGTTCTCTAATGGTTAGATTTGCAGATGGTTCTTCTTCTGTGTTCTCGTCATGCGGTGTTCTTGCGGTCGCATGTTTGGCTTGTTTCTTTACATATGTATTCTATATATGTTATGAACAAGAGAAGGGACAGGACACAACCTTGTCGTACTCCGGATCTTATGTTGATGGTTTCTGAGTGTCCTCCAGTTGCTCTCACTATGCATTCGTGTTGTTGTATACGCTTCTACATAGGTTTGATAGATGTGTACTCACTCCATATTGTTTCAGCTTGTTTCATTTCCCACCAGCTTGTTTCTACTTACTCTATCAAATGCCTTTTCTTGGTAGACAAAGGTTAAGTAGAGTGTTTAATTAAATTAGATTGATTTTTCTATAAATTGTCTAAGAACAAAACTGGCATCTGTGCATCCTTTGAATTCCTAAATCCAAGTTGTGTTTCGCTTAGCTGAGGTTCTATAGTAGTTCGTAATCTTTTCTCAAGAATTTTGCAAAATAATTTTTTTGATAAGAGTGTCTTGTCCTTTAATGTTATCATAATATTTGATGAAAATTCCGAAGACATCAACCAATTGCTGGCCGAGAAACATCTTCTCCTCAAGGCACATTTGAATGACCCAAAGTCAACATCAAAAAAAGATGCTTTCAAGAACATTCAGAGAGTAGTGCAGCAGAAACTTCGGCACATGCGGGTCTCCTGGCTGAGCAGCAAAGCTGATGAAATTCAGGGCTTTGCTGACAGACATGATATGAAAAACTTCTACGACTCACTGAAAGCGGTCTATGGTCCTTCATCACCAGGCATAGTTCCCCTCCTCAGTGCAGACGGGGGAACATTGGTCACCGATAAGAAAGAAATCCTCCAACGCTGGGCAGAGCATTTCAGCAAAATCTTAAATGCAACTTCCTTCTTCGATGATGAAACCATCAATTGCCTTCATCAAGTTCCCACCAATGAGACTCTTGATGACCTGCCAACCATAGTGGAAATAAACAAAGCCATCCAGCAACTCTCCAGCGGCAAGGCACCTGGTCCTGACTCCATCCCAGCAGAGATATACAAGGCAGGTGGGCCGGTCCTAACAGAGCAGCTTCACCGAGTCTTCACAAACATATGGATGAACGAGACCATGCCACAAGATTTTAAGGACGCGTCAATAGTCCACCTTTACAAACGTAAAGGAAACCGCCAATCCTGTGACAACCACCGAGGCATCTCCTTGCTTTCAATTGCAGGGAAGATACTCGCCAGAATTCTTCTCAATCGCCTCACAGCCCATCTCGATCAAGGTCTTCTTCCTGAGAGTCAATGTGGCTTCAGAAAAGAACGTGGAACTGTTGACATGATTTTCGCTGCAAGGCAGCTGCAAGAGAAATGTCAGGAACAGAACTGCGAAATGTTCTCCACTTTCATTGACCTTACCAAGGCTTTTGATACAGTCAGCAGAGAAGGACTGTGGAAGATTATGGCAAAATATGACTGTCCACGAAAGTTTGTCCAAATAGTGCGGCTATTTCATGACGGCATGCAGGCAAGAGTACAGGAAAATGGTGAGCTGTCTGAACCCTTTCCTGTCACCAATGGAGTGAAGCAAGGATGTGTCCTGGCACCAACACTGTTCAGCCTCATGTTTTCAGCCATGTTGATGAATGCCTTCGAGAACGACGACATTGGAATAGACATCAACTACCGTATGGATGGAAAGTTATTCAATCTCAGAAGGCTGAAAGCTAAAACCAAAATTAACAGTGGCACCGTCAGAGAGCTCCTGTTTGCTGATGATTGCGCTCTATACGCCAACTCAGAGGCGGACATGCAACATAATGTTTCAGCTTTCTCGCATGCCTGTGCCAACTTTGGGCTCAATATCAACTTGGAGAAGACTGTAGTTATGTACCAGCTAGCTCCAGGGAATAATCACACTGTGCCGAATATCAAAGTGAATGATCATAGACTAAGTGTTGTGGACAAATTTACCTATCTTGGCAGCACCGTGTCACAAGCTGCCACAATCGATGACGAAGTGAATGCAAGAATCTCCAAGGCCAGTGCAGCCTTTGGCAGACTGTACAAGAATGTATGGGACAGAACTGGAATAAGCCTGCAAACAAAGCTAAAAGTCTACAAAGCAGTTGTATTATCCACACTGCTATATGCTTGTGAAACCTGGACTGTTTATCAGCGACACGCTAGGAAATTAAACCACTTCCACACAGTCTGCCTAAGGAAGCTACTGAAGATTAAATGGCAAGACAAGATTCCAGACACTGAAGTCCTAGAAAGAGCATCCATACCCAGTATCCACACTCTACAGATGAAGAATCAGATTCGCTGGGCTGGTCACTTGACTCGCAGGCCAGATCACAGGCTCCCTAAACGAATTTTTTACAGCGAACTGCGTTGTGGTAAACGCTCCCAAGGTGGCCAGAGGAAACGTTTTAAAGACACTCTGAAAATTTCACTGAATGCTTTTGGAATTCATCATGACACCTGGGAGGCTGCAGCCAGAGACCGAAATTCGTGGCGTGCATCATTGCGCAAAGGTGCAGTTATATGTGAGGCAACCAGGACTGCAAGAGCTGTGAAGAAAAGGCAGGACAGAAAAACCACTGCAGGAAATCCTCCTCCAGAGACGTCAAGCATTCTTTGTCCACATTGTCAAAGAACATTTCGAGCCAAAATAGGCCTTATCAGCCATCTTAGAATCCGGGACTGTTTCCGGATCCGGTCAGGGATATGCACTACTGACGAGCTCAAACGAGGGCGAAACTCGAGTATAGTGCTTCCATATTGACGTGGATAGGCCTTAGGTTCATACCAGAATGCGATCGGCGTTGCCAGTAGTGGGTTGTGCTCAATATTTAAATTTCAAATCCCGAAACAACCACATAATCAATTTATTATTGCTCACTGGATTTAGGAGGCCTGGTGTTCCTTGCCAGTGAGAAGACCTGATCGTTCGGGTCCTATCGATTGACGGACGTCAGTCGCGGCGATTGGGCAATCTTGAGCATAGCCTACGATGGGTAGCGTTGTGATGTTCTGTTGTGATAATTTGGTGTGTCCAGTGTGTGCCGCGTGGTTACACACCCGCTTCACACGCGTGATCCGGGACTGTTTCCGGATCCGGTCAGGGATATGCACTACTGACGAGCTCAAACGAGGGCGAAACTCGAGTATAGTGCTTTCATATTGACGTGGATAGGCCTTAGGTTCATACCAGAATGCGATCGGCGTTGCCAGTAGTGGGTTTTGCTCAATATTTAAATTTCAAATCCCGAAACAACCACATAATCATCTTAGAACCCACGGCTCCACACCTTCAACCCCACTGGATGAAATGAATGGTCATCATCATTCTTGATGGACAAACAACAACATCATAATATTTGACTTATGTCTATTTAGTCCAAACATAATTGTGAAGTGCTTCAACGGATCCAGAGTAACACACATGAAGGTGACATAGTGATCTAAACTGATGGGTCAGTGGTAAGAAACAGACGTTGTGGTTGGGTTTTCATTGCGAAGGCTAATAGCCCATTCTTTAAAAAAAAAAAAAAGGAGAGTCTGGCATATGAGGCTATGACCTCCAGCATGAGAATGGTGGTGGTAACAGTCACAGCGGCATTCCGTTGGTTAGAGGAGACCACTGTAACACACATCGTCTTCACTACGAACTCAAAGAGTATGCTTAGTAAGGTGGAGAAAGGAATGTTTCGTGTAGAATGGCTAACCTTGCTTCAGAGGTCACATATTGTAAGTTTTTTTTTTTAAATTTAATTTTTGTCCTGGCCATGCGGAAGTGCAGGGAAATGAACAGGCGGGAGTGCGGGGGAATGAACAGGCTGATAGGCTGGCAGGTAATGCACCTCTTGGTGGTAGATCACCTATGGACAGGGGAGAGGTGGTCGTACGCCTGTTAGCCAGGTGAAGAAGGTCGGGTAACAGATTGAGAACCCGTATGTGGATGGCTTGGCCTCGTGTCATGGTCGAGACAGAAACACTTAGCTGATCCTCGACTCTGGTGATCGAGTGAGATGGCAAAACATGACCGCCCACGCTTACCGGCATGGCACATGATGAATGGATGGATGTGGAAAGAATGAGGTTGCGAGAGATTGGCATGAGTTCTGGAAGAATCTCAAAACTGAGAGGGAAGACCAGGAGAACTTTAAATCATAAAACGGTGGGAACGATTAGTAGTTTGACTCTTCGCAGGCTGTTGAACGAGGGAACGCAGCACATATGAAAATGTCCTGAGTGCAGTGATGTCAGTTCTTAGCTCAGTTCAACTCAACATCATCATCATCAAGTGCCGTGCCGATTGGCTTAGGCGTTCATGACTCTCCACAGATCTCGGTCTTTGGTTTTCTGGATAAACTCTGTCGTTGATATTCCTCAATGCCATCGTCGCAATCCATCCAGCATCATTTCTCGTTGTCTGCCTCTGCCTCTCTTCCCCTCAATCTTTCCAGTTGTCACGATGTTCCCCAATGCCTCTTTTCTCATCACATGACTAAAAAAAAGCTGTTTGTATCTTTCTTATTGTTGTATAATGTTCTAGTTTCGCCATCCTCTTTAAGGCATTCGTTGTTAGTTACTTTGGCAGTCCAAGGAATTCGCAACATTCGTCTAAGGAACCACATCTCTGTTGCTTTCAACCTCTTCCTAATTTGTTCATTTATATTCCAAGATTCACAGCCATACAGCAAAACAGGTTCTATATAGCTCTTTAGTACTCTCTGTCTTACATTCAATGATAGCGACTTATTGCATAAGATATTCTTCATTTGTTTGAAATGTAGCCTTTGCTTGCCCAATTCTGCTCTTAATCTATGTTGTGCATCTTCCATCTGGTGTTATAAATGTCCCTAGATATTTAAAGCTATCCACTTGGTGAAGAATTTTCCCTTCTTCTATCTCTATTTCACATTTGGGTGTCACTTGTTTCTTTCATATCACCATTGTTACTGTTTTCTCAACAACTTCAACTCAACAACTCAATCATAATTATCATTATGTGCCCTGCTAACAGGCGTATGCCCACTTAGTTCGCAATCTCATTCCATCACCAGAACCTTGTATCAGGTCAGTGTTCTTTTCCCCATTATGACATAAGCCAAGCTATCAAGGTATTTTTCTCTTTGCTTTCATGTTTTCTTGTTAAATCAAATTTTTTCACTGTCACGAAGATTTCTAGTTAATTCCTCCTCATAAATTTAACTGAATAATAGAAGAATATGGAATCGACCAGGTCATCAGACTGCTGAACATGATATATGATACTGGAGATATGCCTCTTGAATTGTGTAATTATATATCTATTGAGACGAATGTTGCGAATT